>BOSO01014427.1:0-95112 GCA_018403395.1 Gorsachius goisagi | reverse complement strand
AATTAAAGAGTTTAAACATAAGGAAAAAAGTTACTTGTTTCTGGAAAAGCTTAGGAAATAAAACAGAAGTAGAATTAAGAGAACTTGAGAATATTCATAATTCTTGACTATGCCATAAAAATGAGGGCTCTATAAGGAAAAATAAGAGGTAACAGAGATCATAAACCTGATCAGGTGGCTTGATTCAAAGTCTACTGAAGATTCACTGGTTTCAGCAGATTTTGGATAATACTTTTCTTTTAAACGGTAGAACAAAAGAAAAAAGGCTTAAGAAATGGAAAACTTAAAGGAAATAAGGAAATAAACTAGAGGAAAATATATAGGTCACACCTAAAGGGAAAGATCTTTTGGTGAGTCTTTTTTTTTGAAGACTGGTAATGAAGAGAGGAAGTTTCTGTGCTAATGAGAAGAGTTACTACCTGGGGTGAGGCAATTCTTGTGGCAGCTGAGGGGAAAAGTGCTGAAAGAATAAGTGCAAGCTGCCGAATATGTTGAAATAAACATGCTAATTGGTGTCACGTAACTTAAAGCAGTTATGTGAAAGACTGGCGTTACCCACTAGCAGGCATCCTCTGTATTGAGGGGGAAACACTGAGAACTTAGAGGATCAGTATTTAGTTACTGGCTCTTAAATGGAGGGGATTAAGATGGTGCTAGGGACACAGCGTGGGATTTCTCACCTGTGTTGTAGAAGTCTGCCTCTTGAGTGGAAGGCGTGGGGGAAGACCCTATATATATGCAGCAAAGAGAAACAGGAACCCTGTAGAACTCTGACCAGGCAGGGGACAAATAGGCCCTTTCAGGGCGTGTTTCATTTGACCTCCTTTAGACCTGTGCTATAGGAGGAGTTCAGTGGAAGAGCCTAGTTCTTCCTGTGGGCTGTAAATGGAGACTAACATGACCTGTTCAGATACAGACACCTGTGCTGTAAACCTCTTTATTTGGTCAAGTGAACCCTGGCTTGGCATCTACATCTAAGAATGGAAAGACTAGGGTGCTCTGTTATTATGGCTTGTGGTTAAGTCTCAGATGCCCTTCATCCTAGCTGAGTAAAGACTCAACACCTTTTCAAAATGGGAGCTGGCATTCCAGAGCCTCCAGAGGTCTGCCCAGATAGGGCTAACGATGTATGTAGGGGTGTTGCAAGGGTATCACACCTCTCCGCCATGTCTTCATACACCCCACCCCCCCCGCCCCCGGTCCCCCAGGGAAGCGTATTGGGGGCAGCAGAAGCAAACCCATTGCTCCTCTTGGGTTGGTGTACATAGGCACCCGTGGTGGATTGAGCTACGAGGCTGGGTCCTGCAGCACCACTGGCAGGAAGCGAGCGTGCATGTGGTTCACCCAGCTCTGGAGCAGGACGCGCCTTCAAAGAGGTGGAGGTAGGAGCCTGCTGCATCTCCCCCATCTAGCAGGGGCTGATTTACAGGTGAGGGTGTGAGACCTGACAAGCGGTGAGCTGCGCAGGGACGCTGCTGCTGGGGAGCAGGGTGTATGTCCTGGTGACAGGCTCGGTGCTTACCTATAAATCACCTAGCACGCGTTTGGTGGGCCATGAGAAGCAGGTGATTTAATGAAGCTGGTGCCTGGCTGAAATTGGAGTGTTGCACTGTGTTGTTAAATAGGGCCACATAAAACACAAGAACTCATATTTTGTTACTACTGGAAGTCAGTATTTTTAATCTTTTGTTTGGACTACAAGTAATACGCAGATGTTGCCATTCTCTCACTTACTTCTATCTTGTTTCTTAATTCTACTTGCAAACTCAATTTAATTTTTTTCCTCTCAATTCCACCTCTGTGTGTGTGTGTGTCCTGGTTTATTGGAATATCAGCATATTATATGGTGGCTGCAGTGTTATTTCTCTGGGTATGCAGTATAATGGATGTCTCTGGAATTGATGTTTTAAAAAACAAAAGAAAAAAGCTTTCATATTCTGTTACTGTGAAGTGTGTTCAAAGTTAAGTTTTCCAGGAAATTTTTGATAGGGAAGTTAATTAAAAATACTGTTTTGATTTGATTTTAAGTTGTATTAAAATTCAAGACACTGGACTAATCCTCTTTAAGAAAAGGAGAGGTGTCAAATTTAGTGTTACGACTATTCTGGATGATTTTATTGAAGTACGTTTTAAAAGGTAGCCTTGTTGAGAGTGTCTTTATTGCACAAAAACATAAACAGATCATTCTCATTATTGCACCTATTTTCTTAAAGTGCTCATTGTCTCTGTGCAGGCTCATTTTATAATGTATTCATCTGGTAATGAAAATAATAATTAAATTCTTTCACAATGAAACTCTGATTGGGGGGAGGGTGAGGGCGGAGAAAGCTCATGTAATGCTAGCAGCCAGAGTCATACCCAGTGCTAGCTAATTGACTACTAAGGCTGATTCTTCATGTATTTGAAAGCCTAAAGTTACATTTTAAAGCGGTGGTTCTCTTTTTTTCTAATTGCCACTCTGTATTTGGAAATGCCACTTCCCTTCTCTTCCCTTATATTTTTTTTTTCCCTTTCCCTGCCACCGCCCTGCCCATGCCTTCTCCCCATCCTCATGTGTGCAGTCTGACTTTCTGCCATTGAGGAGTTGCTCTTGTGCTGGGGCTGTGAGTGACCTGGGCACTGACTTGGAAGTGTTTGAAGATGCTGCTGAGGAGGTTGGAGAGGTCCGAGAGAAGGCGGCTCTGTTGGGTGTGCAGGGTGACAAGCCATTCTGTATGACCAAACCCTAATAAAGTGTCTCAGTCCTGGGAAAGGCAAGGATCTAATCCAGAGCTGAATATCAAAGTCAGACTGATGAACTGATGTGGATTAAGATACAGCTATTTGGGTGCGTGCATGCTGATTGCAGTGTGGGAAATAACACAACAGTTGTGTTGCAGCATAGCTCACGAAGTATTTGGATTAAATCTGATTTACTTTTTTAGTTCTTAATCTCCCTGCTTTTTGTTTTGTTACTGCTTATTGTATTTGTTTGTTTGGGATGATGTGCTTTCTTCATGATCTTTCTTTTTTTCTGAATCCTTACCTTTTCTTTTAAATGTTTTTTCCCTTTCTGTGTTTGGTTTGTGGGTTTGGGGGTTTTTTGTTGTTGTTGGGTGTTCCTCCATTTGTGCTACTTCGCCCAACAGTATCCCTAATCACTGTTTACTTTCCTCTATATCCTCTGCATCTCTTCCAAGGCGTATTCAAACAGGTCTACCCTTGAGTTAGGCCTTGAAAATAAGAGGAGCAGTATCAAATGTTTTGAGGGCTTAGGACAAACTTCTGAAAGTGCCCAAGCTCAGCATAGCCCCAAAAGTCTGTATTCAGGTCATCTTGCAGGCACAGATTAAAGCTGAAATACTCTCACAGCGTTGGAGCGTGTCATGATTCCCCTTGTGTAACTGAGTGGAGGGAAATGAGGTGGGAAAGACGTCAGACCTGGCTGGGTATGAGGGTGTCAGCTTGGGGCAGCTGTAGTCCCAGGGAGCATCCTTTTCAGGATGCCTTTCAGTCGTATCTGAGGCTTGGGGTGGTCTGAGTCCATAGAAAATGTGATTTTTTGGGAAGGCTGGTCTGATCCATGCATGAGGCTGCATGCTTGGTATGGTGTCAGTTTTTCCTTTTTGAGATTAATCGTTGTAATCTCTTAATAAAATGGATGTACAACCTACTTAATTGAAAAAGGCAAATGGTGTGCAGTATTGAAGACCTAATATTACATGCCATCATTTTAGTGCATCTTTTAAGACTTACTTGCATGAACAAAAACCAGAGTGATTGTTTTTGAAGCTGCTGCTCTGTTGTTAACTTGGAAATGAATTTTGGTCTTTCTTGAACTCATTTAAACTTTCTGCTTCAGTCACCACCTGTAGTAGTTTATTCCACTACCCTTAGCATTAGATACTTCTGCAGGACCTATCTGTTTACTTGCATTTTCAGTCAGTTGCTTTATGTAACTTTAAAAACCTCTAAGTCATCTCTCTTCTCTCCTGATGAGAAATCAACCTGGATCCTTTAAGCTTTTCATTACAAAAGTCTGAGGTCATGTATCACCTTTTCTTTTTGTCTTTTGTTGACTTTTGTACCCTTCTTTAGATCAAAAATGAGAACCAACAAATTTTGTTTGCCTACAACAGCTCTATCATTTAGATTTTTTTTTTTAGTGCGGATTAAGATATACTCTTACCTTCTTCTGGGCTAAGCTTTTTCCAGAAACTTTTTTTTTTTTTTTTTTTAAAAAAAAAGGTGATGAAAAGCCAAGTTTGGCATGGCAAAATCTGAGTTTCATTGGAGGATTTGCACCTATGTATGACCATTGCAAAAGTTTTGTTACGTGAGACGGAGCTTGATGGAAAAGTGTAACCTTGGAGTTTGGTTTCTGCTTTCCTCTTTGGCTGTTACAAGGGAAGGGAGTTACCCAGGCGCTCAGCTGTGCCGGTGGCTGCTCTGGAGGGGTGGACCCGCAGAGATCAGGTCTTGTCTCTTACCTGCCAGCCTCAGCAGGAAGCAGCTTCATCGTCCAGCGTAGCTTTCCTCTCCGGGAACCAACTCCTTCCCTGCTCAGGGGACCATCCATGTTCAGCCTCTTATACTCCCTGGCTCTGTCACAGCCATCCCACAGGAGAACAGGAGTGTTCTGGCCAAAGAGCATCCCTATTAGAAATAACTACATAAACTTCTGCATCTTTCTCCATATAAAGCCATCATATGTACATCAAGCTGTGCACTGCCAAGAACTTTTTTCTGAAACAAGTTGTATTTTGAGAGTGTGCAGTAGAAGCCTGCCTATTCAATGTTCTTGTTCACATCCACAGAACTGGAGTTATGGTGTGTTACATCTGACTAAAGGGGAAAAATCTTCTACGTGGACTTTATCAAGTTCAGCAGGCTGTAAGCCTTACTTGTCAGAACTTTTTAATTGTTTTAAAAAGAGCGTGGAAACGTTTTGTCCAATGTACTTTTTTTTTGGCAATGAACTAGGAGGAGATGATGGGAACAGAGAACAAGGCAGGAGAGGTTAAATGCCCTGTGCAGCTGTTAGAGGAAAAGATGCTTCTATGATAGAGCAATAGACCCAGAAACCAGAGTTCACATCCACGTCCAGGTTTGTGCTGTGCTTTTAGTGAACCCCTACAGACTACTACTTAGAAACTGAAACCCTAACTAGTCTGATGGAAGAGCTCAACTGTGTAAGTCCAGCAGAAGACTAGTCAGAGGTTTTGGCCCTCTCCTTCCATTTTGCTTGTGGGAGTTGGTAGTGTGGTGGCTCTAAGGCACGTAACACGTAATCAGTATTTCTCTGTTGGTGAATGACGTTGTGTGACATTGGTATGCCATGTTAGTGGCTGTAAGAAGTGTGAGTTTGGAAGTTGCTTACATTTACAGTGAAACAGGAAATAAATCCACTAAAGCAAACAACTCAGAATTTCTTGATGGGTGGATTAAAGAATTTTTTACATGTTCTTTACCATTGTGAAAGACCAGTAAATCCTGTTTCCATATGGGTTGGTAAATTTTTATGAGTAATTAATTGGTCAAGTTAATTTAAGTATACTCCCCCCTCTGCCCACCCCATACTCCTGTTTCTAGACTGAATTACGTTCTTGCAGGACATCTGATACCTTTTTTTGAGGATGAACTGTATTGGGAAGGGGTTGGTTTTTATTGGTTGGTTGGTTTGGTTTTTTTTTTTTTAATAACAGAATGCAATCCAGTAGCTTTGTTCCAAAAGCAGAGATCAATGAGCTTTCATTGTTCTTGAAATGATGCCTTTTCTCCTTTGGATTTGTTGATTTCAGTCTACCTGAGGAATGGGAAGATCTTCATATTTCTGGTGATGGTTGGTGTCTGCGAGACTTTCTTTTTTATTTTTTTCCTCATCAGTCATGGTCGTTAATCTGCTCTTGAATTTATGGACTCGATTTTGCAAGTTTTGTGTTCGTCCCACCGTCTGTCATTTGTCGACTCCTTGTGTGTCATCTGTTGTCTGTCCGTCTGTCGTGTCGTTGTGTTGTGTCCTTGTTTCCCCCTCACACCCAACTAACTAGTGTGATTAGATTCGACTTTTTTTTTTTTTTTTTTTGCTCAGGTTCAGTCACAGTTGTCTTTGGTACTGATCCATATGCTTGTTGTAAGGTTTGGTAAAATAGAGAGGATGATTCCATAGGCAAAATTCTTTTTCTGTATTTTTAATTTTGAAACCTCCTGCTGATAAATGGAAAAAGCGTGGCTAGAAGCTTACCTGATTGTCAGAAATTCTAACCCTTATATTTCAGAAAAGTTTGTTAATAAGGCAAAAACTAACTTAGTGCTGTTAATTGTATCTGATGACAAAGAAACATCTGCCTCAAGAGCTTACAGCGACCTGGTTTAAATAGTCTGAACTGTGCTAAAACCGATTCTACTGTGGGGTTTTTTTTTTCCCCCTCCTCATTTTGAAAGAATCAAAGATAAATGTCTTGCACATTAAGGAGATGAGCTATAATAAAACATATATGGATAATATGGCAGCAGTCCAAGAGCATTAGTATGCATGCCCTGATCGAGTTGTGGTGGCAGCTAGCAGTCACTCTTGACTTACAGCTAAATGTTAACTCTGTGAGCACGGAGAAGCCTTCCTCAGTGACCTGTACCTGTTCCGAAAGGAAAAAACTCACCGCAGTTTAAGGCATTTGGGGGGAAACCTGCTGATTTGGAGAACTAGTGCCCAGCCTCTTTAGGGAGCAAAATTTGTTACGGAGCGTCTGGCCCGCAGATGACAATGCCTGTAGCCATGTGGATAACTGCGTTAGGATGGAGCATGCGTGTGTTGTAGCAGAACCGTGGGGCTAATGTACAGTCATCCTGACACAGGCTTGGTCATGCTAACAGATATGCCTGCTAATGCACGTGAATTTTGCTCCACGTGGCAGTGAACGCCGTTGCTGCTGCATGATAATCTATGTCCATTTTTTTGATAGGGGAGCAGGCTACAGGTTCTTACGAAACACAGCGGTGGGAAATCAGATGTGAGAGTAATTCCTCTAGTCCTTGCCTGCTTCCTTCCCATATCTAATTAGTCACTGGGGAGGGCAGCAAGGAGTGGGCGGCTGGCCACATAAATCGTTACGGTGGATTGGATCTGGCCAGCAATCCAGTTTGGATTACAAAAAAAAAAAAAAAAAAAGGTTTTATATGACTTTCTGACCCAGTTTGTCTTGGAAGACACATATATTCAGTGTTGATGGTTGTTACGTTTAAAGACCAGGTTCTTTTTCTGCTCTTAAGCAGAAGACCTTTGGAAGATCTTAGTAGTTTCTTTTCTGTGATCATCTATTTATTCCCTTTGCTTAGGGCGGGAGTAATCTTTACTGCTTCTCTGCATTATTACATGCTTCTTGCAAGTGTTCAGGCTTTTACTTTATTATCCTTTGGAGACTCTTTCACAGAGAAATGAACCTTGATGTCAGGTGGTAGTGAGCATGAATATTCCAGAGCCAAATTGCTCCTGCTGTGGAAAACGTCATACATAAGAAGAGAATGAAGGGAAGGAAATTTTCCATGGGGTTCTTCCCACAGACGTTTCTCATCTGTTCTTTATATTGCGATGGTGAATGTGACAGATGAGAGGAAAAGGCTGCTTCATGAGCATGGAAGATCCTTTGGGTAATGTTGGGATCCATGACACAGAGCTATCTGTATAGGTGAACTCTATGTACAGTTGTTTGATTTGTTGGTTGTCTTATGCTTTTGGGCTGTACTATAGTGTTAATTTTGCTCTTGTGAGCAAATAAATTGGGTCCTTTTATTTTTTTCAATGGTCAGTACTTTGGTGATTAGTGAGGCTTTGATGCTAGCCGATAGTAGCACGCAAAACATTGCAAGGAGGAAAGGTTTAGGGTTTTCTATTGGTTCTCTCCCTAATATGGCTGATGCATTAACCACTGAAAGTTGAAGTAACTTATAAGATCACATCTGATACTTATGTATACAACTATTTTATAAAGGATGTGAGTTATATTTCTAGTAGCAACCAAAACATTCCACCTCCTTTATCTTTTTCCCAATATTGCACATTCTGCTTACTCGTGGTTTCGCAATAGTAGTTCACTTGTACAGTGGGAAAGATGAAATAATGGCGTAATGTTGGTTTTTGTGATTATAGATACTATGTACATTTCTAATAGCTCAAACATTTTTTGTGATGTTAAAGTTTGGAAAGTTGAAAAAATTAATTTTCAGTTCCTTTTCGGTTTTGTTTGAGGAAAATAATTGTTCTCACGGTATTTTAATTTAACAAATCTGTGGTTTTATGTAAATTCATGCCTCTTGAAGAATGTGTTTTATGTCTGTGCTTGGCACACAGACATATTGTTAGTCGTATATAAATGAAAATACTTGAGAAGTGACAAAGGTCTTGTAAATGTTTTGAAATCTTTGGATGCATTTAAAAAAATTGTGAAAGCTTCGTATTTCTGATTCTTTGAATCAATCAGTCTGGGGGTGGTGATGGGGACGCTTGTACTACTGGCGAAATACTAAGAATTAGACAATCTTGAATGGACAGTTTTACACTTTGAGAAACTGGAGTTATGTTTTGTGGTGTATACCAAATACAAACTTAATGTGTCTTCTGAAAAAGCAGAATAATTTTAGTGTGCTCCATATTTTCCTAAACCAGTAGCTTGCCAAGATCTGTTGTAGTTTAAAAAACTGTTACAAGTATGGAGCTGTTGTGCGTTCGTTTTATTGAGGCAATGTGTTTGGTTTGAGGGTTTATGTTTACTACAGGACAAATGAGAGGCTTTGCTTCTAAAAGGGTCTATCTAGTGTTTCTCAGAAAGGGAAGAGAATAGTTCAAGAGAATTGTCTAAGAATTTCCTTCCCTTTCCCTTTTTATTATTTTTATTATTTGTTATTTAAAAATATTGCTGGTTCTGATGCTCTGTCCATACCTAAGCTTATGGCATTGGCTTTGTCTAGGAATAGGATAAATCTCACTTGTTCCTACTATAGTTTCTGTTGACTTTAATGTGAGATTTAGTACCACTTCTGAGTTTTATATGGCAGGAAATAGTCAAGAGGTCTAAAACTTACAAAGGTATTAGAGCTTCATGAACATTTGAATTTCTAAGGTTGAAAATGGAAAGGGAGCCTAATATGTTGCAGACTAAGATGTATACAGTAACGCGGGAATCCCTGGCTTGAGTATAAGGCAAATCACCTGCAATCCTGCATGAAGAATGCTGTAAAGTGAAGTAACAAAATAGTAAGAGGGTATGTGTGGTAGATGGATTTCTGACACTCTTGCTAGTTGGAGAAGAGGTTTGAGTTGCTGTCTGACTCAGGAATTAGTATCGTTGAAGCTAAAACGAGGCATGTTTGGGGAAAAGAAATGCAGTTGGCAACTGAGTACGCAAATACACTAGATAACCAGAAATCACTGCTGATTCCTGTTGGCTTCAGCTATTCTGTTGGACACAGCGTTACAGTGCGATCCTTGCTGGAACTGTCGGGCTCATCTGGTTGTCAGCTTCTTGCTCTCTTCTCAAAATGGCCTGGGGTTCCAGGATAAAGTATGCACATCTAAAGTAGATGGACACACGTGGAAATAAAGTGCGTGTATACAAAAGATGGTTGCCAGCCAGAGATGTCCGTTTTTTCACTTTCTATAACTAGCTCTGTTTTCTGTAATCAAGGTGCTGCTTCTTGCTTTGTCTTTGGAAATCTCAGATATCATTACAACAGAAGAGTATTTAAACAATGGTATTTAAAGGTGACTATTAGCAATGTAATGTTTCAGTGGGTGGTACAGAGACTGATGTTTAAAAAAACTAAAACACAATGGGTTTGTGGGTTGTGTGTCGTGTTGTCCGTCGTCTGTCCCTGCCCCCCCCCCCCCCCCCCAGCTTGTGATATTTCTTCAGCAATCAGATACTAACAAAATTTTGAGTATAGTTAATACAGCACAATCAAAAGTGTAATATAAATGCTTACTTCCCCCCCTCAATCCTATATCCTTAATTATAAGAAGGAAGAATTGATACAGAAGCCTAAGGAAATTGGTTGGAATGATGAAAGAGGAGGACTGGGGAATAGGGAATCTTCTTTAACTTTATAAAACATAATATAAACAAATTTGTGGATTTTTTTTTTTATATTGCAAATTATTGTTAAATGTAGGTAGCTCCTGACCCTACCTCCCTTTTAAGTGCAAATGTAGAAAAGGCTGTGTCTGGCAGAGCAGGGGAAGGAGCTCAAGGACCTGATTCTATACTGGATGCCTTCAAAGGCTGAGAGTGGGAGGTGTAGCTTAGACTTTGAGATTGCAGGAGTTGAAACTGATTTTTACATCATGTTTATACCTTCCAGATATGGGGGGCTGCAGAGACTGAAGGCTAAATTAGAGCCTATGGTAATAAAGGTAGCCAAGTAGAATTATTAACAGACAACTGATTAAGGCAACTTTAAATGGTGAAAAACATCCTTTAAAGATGTTTCCAGACATCACTTTGCTCTGAAATGCAATTTAAAAAACCTCTCCACTCTGCAGACAGCCAAAAAGCTGTGCTTGTGAATGTTAAAAATGACCTTGAGCAGAAGAACTCAAGGGTTGTTGGTGGCTTTGTACTGAATAAAATAAAACTGGCACAGCAATGAGAAAAACCTGCGTTAAGGTTCAGGGCCCTGATTCAGCAAAACACACTTCATCTTAACCATGGATACAGTCCTTATTATCCTGCGAATGCTCATGCAATTCCTGATCAGGACAGAAGTTAAATACTAGAATAAACTGTGTTCATGAGTGTATGTAATATGAAGTGCTGGTAATGTCCCTATATGGGTATCTGACATGTCTGAAAGCAGGAAATGAACCTGCCAAACTGAGCAGTGCTATCTGTGCAAGTAGCCAGCCTCGCTTGTTTGAGATGTACCTTGTGGAGAGGTGTCCCCAGGTTTGGAAGTTACTGCTTTTGGCAAAACATCTGCAGAAGATTGTTGCTGTGAGTATTTGAGAACTGTTGGGAGACCTGAATTAACATCTGGTTTTGCTAGGAAGGTGCAGAAAGTGCCTGGGTTTTAACCTTATTCTACTGAAGTCTCAGTTATTTCCTTTGTAACCACATAAACACTAATAATCTATTAAGATTTTTGTTTCCTCTGTGGATATGGAAAGAATCACTGTATTCGATCACTTTAATCTACGTTATTCAGTACTTCTTGCCCTTACCTGTTGCTCTTAAGCAGTAGTTACAATATTAATTTCTTATGTACTAGTATAACTAGTATATTGCATACTAGTATAAGAATGCTAGCTATATTAAGTATACTTGAAACTAATAGGCTAATAATACTTCTCTACCTTTGCTTCTTTACATCTAATTTCCATGACTTTAGTTAAGATTGGTAAAATTCATACAGGCAATTGACGTACCTAACACTTCATAATAATATTTGTCTTAATTTTTCAGCTATGTTTTTCTTTATAAGAATTCTAAGATTTATCTGTGCTAATGTTTTTTATCTGTTACATCAGTACTTCATTTGTATCTGGTTATATGTTTAATGAAAAAAATACTTATTTTTACTATATCGTTACTACTAATATATTAGTATATTAGCACCATAAAGAAAAACTTATCAAATTTTCCTTTTAGTCAAGTTATGTAAAATGAGTAGCCCCCCCCTTAACTAATTTGCACTTTAAAAAAAAAATCATTGCTTTACACTATAGGCATCTCATAAACAGCACGACAGAATGTATAGTAGTGAGAACCATAATTTACAATTCTCGTCTCTAGAAAATTCTCACATGGGCTAGACCAAGGGCTGCTTTGGATACTGCTGGGAAGTTAGGTCATCAACACTGGGTGCTGTGGTCTCAGGACAATTTTTCAGCTGTTTCTTGTTAATACCGGTACCGATGGGAGTATCCACATTTGCTCCCAAGAGAATGTTTTTGTCAATAGCATCTTTGCTTTAGCAGATATGGTTCCATTTAATAATGGGGTCCAGGTGGGAAGAGAATATGTTACTAAATTCTGTCATTTTCATCCTTTTTTTTTTTTTCTTTTTTTCTGTGCAGAGGTACAGTGCTTACAAAATAACTACTTTCTGCTTAAAGAACATTAATGTTGTATAGTCAGAATTGACATTTAGAAAATGGCAGAATTAAGGTTGCGTGGACAACCTGTACTTGGATGGGTTGTGAAATGCTCATCCTGTCCATTTTAGGGCTTGCATGTGCTTGTGCGAGCGTGCCTACATAGGGAGCCGAGCGAATGGAGAACAGCCTGCCTCTCTGCGCTTGCTGTCCGTTAGAAACTGTAGCCACGAAGACAGTTTTTATCAGAGGGTTAGAAATGAATGACTGACTTGATAGATGTTACGGTGTCACGATGGTTGTGGTGATGGTGTGTGGGCACATGGGTTGCTGCTGTCGCTTCTGACTCGCAGTGGGCGCTGCATAACCACGCTTGCTGCTTCTGTCCGACGTTCTTAGAACAGCCTGATTTGGAAAGTTTTTGCTGGACTGTTGCAGCCCTGGAAGGAAGCTGCTAATTCGTATTTTTGGGTTTTGGCTTCTACTTTTGGCAGGACCACACAATGTGTCCCATACTTGGCAGCAACGACTACCTGGCTTGAAAGCTTTCGCGTTTCGTCTTTAAATCACCCTGCTCAGCTGGAACATTGCAACACAAGTTCTTTGTTTTTGTTTTGGGGGTTTTCACAACACTCGCTGTTTGGAAAACCCGTAATATATTTTTGTCTTGTTTACATGTTGGAGAAACTTAAGAAATGGTGGATGTTGCATGGTCAGCTGTGCGTACTGTGAAAATACTTCTTAGTATTTTCTGCTAGGCTAACATGTAACATGTTAACTGCTTAGACTAGTCTCTCCTAATCCCTTTTTCTGGTAACTCTGGGGAAAACTGAAAGGTTTTCTTGGAAAGATGGTATAGGACCCAGTACTGCAATAATTGTGTAATAGGCTAAGTGACCAAACCTTCTTTTTTTTTTTTTTTTTTTTTTTTTTTTTAAACCGCAGTTGGCTGACTCTATGGCTCCCTGTCATTCAAAGGCCATGAAAAGGGCACATTTGTGTGGAAAGATCAATGAGGCACATGCATGGATCTGCTCAATCTCCATTTGCTGGCGGCCCCGAGGTGGTGGTGGTGGTGAAGGCAGGCATGGTTGCGTCCCACCTCTAGCTTCCCGCTCCCCGACGGCTGTGGAGGAGCAGAGCAAGCCTTGAGACCCCCTCTGAGTAATCCTGGGGGTTGTTCTGACATCCAGGCACAGCAGGAACGCCTTAGCCCTCTGTCCAAGCATAACAAATGCCTTGGGAACCTTGGTGGAAAAAGCCTCTGTATGGTGTGAGTTCCTCCTCCGCTGATACAGAAGGCACCGTCACTGATAGTACTGAAAACTAGCCCTTAAAATTGTTAATGCCTTCCAACGAGGAGGGTGTTTTGTGAGAAGAGCTGGGGTTCTCGGGAGTGATGGGGTGAATGTTTTTCAGTGGGAGGCAGAGGGCAGTGCTACCGCGGTTCTGACGTAACTGCCAAAGCTGTGTCCTTCTTCGGTAAGCTTAAATGTGTTTTGTTCCTGTTCAATAGACAATAGTACTTAAAAAATGACGGTACAAAACCAGACTAAATGAAGCCCTCGGCGCTCAACCCAGGAAGAATCACAACACCCTCTGCTGGTACCAGTGGCTCCTTCTTCCTTTTCCCCTCAAGGACCTGCCTGGCAGATATCCTAGAAATAGTAAAAGACAGTTCTGAAGCGTGATGCTGGCTCCTCCCCATTAAGCCGAGGTTATTTTAACCCGTTTGCATTTATTTTTTCCTGCAAAGATTTGATGGTTTAACCTGACCACCACCACTGAAACAGATGGGGAGAAGGTAGTGATGCTTTTTCTCTACTTTCAGATGTGGGAGTCCATGTTACTTTCTAACTTAAGCGTACAGAAGGCTACTCCTAGTTGGCAAACTCTCTCTTACCAAAGATGGAATTCGATGTTCTGTGTGCGAGATGCGTTTCTGGAGAAAGCCTCCATCCCTTCGTGTCAGTAGTTGTGTAGGAATAGCGCTGCCAAATCCATTGGGTAAACCTGTGGTTTCACGGACTAACCGTGCATTCCTTTGGCCTTTGCTAGAGGTGATCTCTGTGCACTTGCTCAAGTTTTTGGAAGGCCTGTGTGTCGCTTGTCAGACGGTGATAAGCAGTCAAGAGCAGGCAGGCTGGGCGACCGATTTATTTATTTTTGTTTCGCCAGCGCGTACGGTCATGCTCCCAAGCCCTGGGTAGGCCCCGCCGCACGCTAATCCCCTCTCCTCCGCTTCCTTCTTGGCTCGGGGCGACGGAGGAGGAAGTGAGAGGTTGGGGTGAGGAACGGGCGCTTTTTAATTTCCTCTCATAAAGCATGCCTGGTGCCTGCCGAAGCAACCCTCCGCACGTCCCTGACCCCCCCCTCCTCCGCCTACCTGCCTTGCCTAAACGAAGAAGGGGTGCAGGTAGGTGCCGCCGCCTCTTTCACTCTGGAGGAAAGGAGAAAAAACCCAAGCAAGTCTTCCCCCACAGTATTGACGGAGGGGCTAGGGCGGTGAGGTGGCGAGCACCCCTCTCTCCCACCGGCAGAGCCGGGGTACGTCAGTGCGGTGCCCCGACACAGCCCATCATGCCGGCGGGAAAAGGAGGGTTTGAGTTTGGGGGTGAGGAGAAGGGGGGTGGGGGGGTGGGGGTGAGCCGGTAGGAATAACGGCACCAGTAATGGCAGGGTTGCCTTGTAACGGCCTGAGGAAAGGGCGCTGGCGGTGCAGCCCGGCCCCTCTCCCTGGCTTGGCAGGGTGGCCCTTTGGGGCGCCCCAGATGCGCTGCCGCCTGCCCGGGAAGGGTTAAGAGGAGACGGCATCCTGTCAGAGACCTTGTTTTTAATTTTGCCTCTCGCACACTGGCACAGATCCGGCTAAGAGCAGCCCAGATTAGTTCGGGAAACCTTTGAAGAGATTTAAGATGTCCTTCAGCCAGTTTGAAGGTTTTTGTCTTGCAAATCCAGTACAAGGGCGCCTGCAGGCATCTCGACCCTTGCTGTGCTGCTGATGCAGCTCAAGGTCACGCTAACCCGCCCTGTGACATTCAGCAACACACACACACAAAAATTATGCGGTGAAACTGCTTCAGCATTCAGCCAACCAACAACTTCCTCCGTTCCTCACTCCAAAGGAAGAAGTGTATATATTTTTTTTTTTCTTTTTGTCTTTTTTTTTTTTTAATAGCTTCGTAGATTTTTTTGCTGCAGGAAATAATCCAGGATTTCTGGTGTGTGTGATGACAAGGTCATTTCTTAATTAGAACACATGTAAAGAACAAAGCTAAATGGCTTCAAAACAGCTTTGTAGTTGATGGAGAGGATTTAAATTATTTAAAGAGATAGTCACCCAAGTATGATGGAAACTGAATTCTAAACACATTAACTCTTTCAGTACTCTACGGTTTCCATATGCTACTCAAAAGAAAATGTCAAACTTGGTAAGCATTACTGCAACTGCTGTTAAATGAACACTTTTACATCTATTTATAGTTAGGGTTGTATTACGCTTTCTCTTATCAGAGTTATGAAAGCAAGATTTATTTTTTTTTTTTAAACAGTGAAATATTCTGTGCTGGCTAGAGATCAAGAGATAGCCATAGGAAATTGCTTCTTGGAGATCAGTGACTTAATTTCTATCACATTTCATATTTTGGCAAATGCATTAGCATAAATATACACATGTGTGTGAGTACCTGTATGGATTGCAGTTCAAGTATACAGGTATTATTTTGGAACTGTTGCTGGGAGAAATCTGGACTGCTGTGCTCAGTACTCAACGTGGTTGCAAGACGTAAGAATATAAAGCAGGTGGATTTGAGATTAGGGAATGGAGAATGAAAGGAGAGAATTGACAAGATAAATGGCAATGTCGCTCAGTTTGAAATGACTGCGAGCTGGCTGGAAATAGGAGGTGGCATCTTGGAATTTGAATTTTGTTCCTCAGATTTGTTTGTTTCTTTGACTCAAAGCACCTAAATATAAGGGCCTTGCTACAGCTGTCTTAACCATAGTTTGAGGTTGTTCTATGTTAATTATCCATCCTTTTATCTTATCCTCCTTTTTTTTTTTTTCTTCTTCTGTTTTCTAGACTTCTTGTTCTTTAAATGCCTGGGGGCCAGTAAGGTGGCCACCCCTCTGGGGTTGCCTTGGGAGTGCTCTGCTCCTCCTGCTGAGGGGGCTGACCCCAGCACCCACTGCACTGGAGGGGGAAGCCAGATTTACCGTGGTCTATAGGACCTGCCTTTCGGTACCAACACACAGTAACTTTCCAGGTTGACTGCTTAAAGAAAATAGCAAGGGTGAAAAAATACTTGGAAATTGTTCACCAAGAACAAAAGGCAAAAAGGGCGTTGAGTAGAAACTTTGCTGGCAAACTTTAGGGCTCTCTGTATGCTCAGAGATGCCACTGCACGATGCATCGGAGAACTGAAAATGTGGAGGAATATGTCTTCCCCCTGCAGTCAAAAGTCTAGCCCTTAACTCAGATTTAAGTGTTTCAAGTGTAAAAGACATGAAGTTTACAGAGTTTATCGCTTGCTGTTGTTTTGGGTTTTGTGTTGGTTTTGTTTTTTTTTCCTGGGGTAAATCTTGTTTGTCTGGAGGACGAGGCGCAGGCAAATGTCAAATGTCAGGCTGACGTGGAGCGTGCTTACTAGAGAGAGGTGGTGCTGGCTCTGAGGACCTCCTCGTGAGAGAGGACCAAAGCGCCTTTGCCAGGGTATAAAGAGGGGGGAGATCAGGCGCTATAACTTCTTCCCTCTCTGGGTTGCTTTTTTCCCTTTCCCTGCACTGTCTGGCTCGGGCAAGGCTTGTGAGAAGAAAACGATGGAGGAAAAGGGGCTCCACACGAAAAAGATGGATAGGACGAAACTGATGCACTCTCTGCAATCTGTACGTTCCTGCCCTTGCCTGGGGCGTGCTGTGCCCTTAATATTATGGGAGACCTAAGCTCACCTGCTAGTAATTTCTAATTTACTGTCCTAATTCATCGATTTGTTATCGCTAATTGTACTTCATTTACTTCTGTGTAGTTTCCAGTACCTAAAGGGTTGAAAGGTTGCTGTAATTGGCACCCGCAGCTGCTCTTTCTTTTGACAGGGGATAATTTTGCAGCCTATGCTTTGTGTGACAGCTGCCTAATTGGGCATTCTCCCCTTGTAGCAAGCCTGCCTCCTCCAGCCTCCCTGCTGACAAATGGTGCTGGATTATAGATGAGGACACGCTGACCCGTTCGACCTTGCTGAGACAGCGGGGAGGGGCCTCCTGCTACTTGAGGGAAGCTTTGGGTCATTTAAAGGACAAGGTCATGAGCCAGGTGGGGAAATGACATGATACCACATGACAATAGCCCGATGACACGGTCAGTATGTCAAGGACAAACTCATCAGTATTGATTAATGCTGCTTTTTCCTGGTGTCTCTACGAAGCCACTGATACTTCAAAAATGTTTTGCTAATTTATTCTAGGTAGAGTGCCAAATGTTGGTTTGGGGGTTATTTTGGGGAGTGTTTGTGCAGTGTTTTCTTCCCAGTACAGATCACATGCAAAAGCAGTGTTGCTAAACCTCCCGCCGGTGGCAATTTAGAGGGTTCATCTTGATGTTTTTGGTAAAACATACATCTGCATGTACTGTAAGGAAAATGCTGGGAAGGATGCATGACGGGGCAGAACCTGAGGAGGGGGGAAGAAATCCCTGCTTTTCAATTTCAGTGTTTCACTTCTTACTTCTACTCGAAAGGCACGTGCATGAACCTTTATGAAAACACATGTATCTGCATATCTATGGCTGACTGGAATGTGGGAGAAGTGTTTAAATTTAAAAAAAAAAAAAAGATAAGTTAAATATAAATTGAACGTTTAAAGAAAAAGTCTTACACTAGCTCAAGGGTGATACAGCTAAGATTATGCCTTGTCTGTTTTAAGAACCAATACAGTATCCAGCTATGCCAAGCAATAAAAATCTGCTAAGTGGGTTTTCGAAAATGTTGTGAATACAAGTGACGTTATTCTAAGAGCATCTTCATGTTGCATTTCTATGCTAATAAACTTCAAGGTAAATGAACAGCTTGTTTGACATTTGCTATGTTAGACAATAATAAAATGCTTTCTTCCGGAGTAATTAGACTTGATAGATTGATTACATTAAGAGGTAAAGATAAATACAATCAAAAAGAAAACTCTCGCAAGGGGAGTTGCTGCCCGTTTCTGAACTTTGACGGCATCATTCTGGTTTCGCTGATGCCTGATGTGCTGCCTCTAGCGCGTGTGCATGCGTGTGTGTGTGTGCATACGTGTGCAGGTGTACACAGGCGTGCAGGCACTCAGGGACGCGCGCGGCGTGCACCCTGTTTCTGAAGCAGCCTGCTAAGCCCCGGCAGAGGCGTGCTCGCCTCGGAGCACACTTCCCATTTCTGTGAGATCTGATTTGTTGTCGGAAGCTGTTGTGTCTGAGCCTCGTCAGTTCACCAGGATGTAATTTTACTCCCCCGAGGTAAAAAGCCGTCAGTGGTAAAGTGTGATAAATTAGTTCACTCAAGTAGACGCGCGTGCGTGTGCGTGCGTGTGTTTAATTCTGACCTTGCCGTGCATGTGTTTAGCTGCTCTGGGTGCCCGAGTCAAGCCTCTGGTGGAGGTTTAATCCTGTGCCCTTGTACACGTATACTTGATTAGTAGTTGTGGTTATCTCAGCAGAAGACATTCCGCCCTCCTCCTTGTATTGGTCGGGACCCGGGCATTGGGGAGTCAAGTCGAAGGAGAAAGAAAAGAGATTTTGCATTAGTATTCTATGAAAGCCTTACTGTCTGCAGAACAAATTGATTGCTACAGTGTACCTGTGCTTGGCACCACTGCTGTGAAAGAAAGGTATGGTTGTAATCTGTTTTATTGTATTACATATTGTGACACTCCAGGAATGTTTAACATTCGGCTCTTCTATGGCACATGCTGGAAGTCTAACTAAAGAAAAATATGTGAATGAATGAAAAGTATGAGAGGCTGTCGTTATCGGCAGCTTTGTTTACTACAGCGAACTAAGTAGCCCCTGCTAATGAGACAAATTTATTGTATGTGCCAATGGCAACGTAAGGAGATGGATAACCGAATTCTCTCTGTTCTATTCAGACACTCACATCTGTGTCAGTAGTTGCTGTGTACCTACATAGATAGAATTGTAATCAACCTTTTAAGGGGGTTTTGGTTTAGCTTTTAAATGTGAAATATACTTGAACATGGATGTATTTGCCTCTTTAAATGAAAATGTGTGTGTGGGTTCCTAGTTTTTAATCTGCTGCATGGGTCCTACATGGCAGGGGGTGGGGGGGTGGTATGTGAGGGGAGGTATGAAAATATGAAAATCTTAGATGTGCTGCTATGATGAACAGAACAAGAACAAAGCTGAGGAAAAGTCTTAGAGGATTTGAGCCCTCATCTCTGACACCCCCACCCCCCCCCCACCCCCCGTTTTAAATATACTCCCATATTTTGATGAGAAAGCTAGCACTCTTCATTTCCTTAACTCAGTTGCAGACTTTATGCAGTTGATTCTCTGGTTTTATAGATGCTCAGCTGATGTCAGTTGTGTGTTTGATGGGGAGCATGAAGCACTCCATGAATAAAATCCAGGCTGTTTCACAGAGGGCTGTGCTTAGTGCTTCGTTCTTGGCATCACTGAAGTTGTGCTGGTGATTATGTGGATGTTTGCTTGCGGTCACTCCAAAACATCTGAAGTATCTGCTCTTGTCATGCAGACGTTCCCAACTAATTAAGTTTAGGACAGGTGGCAGACTCATCCTGGGCATTTAAATCTGCATGTAAACCTAATCTAATAAGTTGATGAGAAAATGAAAATCCATCTTTCCTAGTATGTTATCACCATGCACAAGCCACAGAGGTATTTGTGAAATCCTCTCTCTACTCTTTGTCCTGGCAGGTGACAAGTAAATGAGTTGCTTTAAGGAAATGAGGGACTTGGAAAAGGCTGCGTGCTGAAGAGCAGTCATGCACTATAATAGTTACTTCCGTCATATGGCCTTGCTGACTTAAGATTAACACTTTACAGATGTGCAGTATATTTATATGAGTGTACCCTTGAGCTTACATCTTACACCTTGCAAAGAGTGTGAATGCAACCTTATGCATGCGCGTCGTTGATCTTTGAGATCCTTTGACAGCTAAGAAAATTTCGAAGAACGCCGGATAGGGAGGCTCCGTGATGCAATTGTTTGTACTCAAATAAGGACGACTTTGATTACAACTAATTAATCAAAACTTATTTATTCAAAGCAAATATTTTGTGAGTGAGCTATTCTTCCCCCTGGTTGGTTTTTTTTTTGTTTGTTTGGAAATATAAACACATGTTGTAACGATAACAAAAATCAGTAAAAACCAGTTGCACAATTTACACAGCAGATCACAAGATCAAGGGACTTGACCGTATCTAACAAGATTTTGGAAGTTAATTGCAGTGATACTGCAAGAAATGGTTAAATCTTATCTTAAATTCTGTATTGACTTCTTGTAGATTTTAACCAGTTAGTGGCAGGCGGTTGAGTTCTGAAGAAGTTGCGAGATAAATACAGGGCAATACTGCATTTCAATGCAATTAACTCTTGTTCATAAATAATTCAACCTATGACTTTAAATAAATGATTAGAGGAAAAGAAAATGACATGTGATTAAATCCAAGTCCTTGAAAACATTTTACCAGTCAAGACTGCTGTGACTGCTTTTGAGACTTCTTAGAAGTCGTCTTTTTTAGTAGAGCCAGTTCTGGGAGTTGTGGGGTTTTTGGTTGGGCTGGTTTGGGGTTGTTTGGGGTTTTTTTTTGGGGGGGGAGGGGGGAGGGCACTTGATCAATTAGTGTTTCAATGAAGGTATGAAGTAGATTCTTTAGATCACAGTTAAAATAGGACTGATGAGTGTGTGGTTTTGACATCTCAGTTTTCCTAGTGCCATGGAATATATCACTTGGGTAGCATGTGATTTTCCTGGTTTTCTTTTTTTTTTTTAAATGGAAAGGTAGAAGGAGATTTGCAGAACTAAAACTTTTACTGCTAACTTTCCTGAATGATCCTTGCCTGATAACACTGAAATCTCGATGAGAATTTTGGAATACAACTCAGCCTGGAGTGGACCACTGTATTGGGGGGGGGGGAACCAAACCTAAAAATATAAACAAACAAAACCCCAAATAAAATTAATCAGATTTTAAAAACTTTCTTACTTTCCATTGGAGGCATGCAGTTGATCCCAGCATTGGTTAACTGTGTAACACCACCTTTCCTCTGGAAATATTTAATCAAGTTTTAAGTAAGCGTTGGCGCTTGAGCGTATCATCAAGTTGGGCAGATTTTAGAGGCAAATTCCAGTTTAGGGACCTTTTTTCAAAGGTAGCTGCGCCCTGCTTGAGATTGTGAAATGCCTGTTCCCCATCTCCACCCCCTTTCCTTCTGTTATCGTGCTTTACCATAGTAAAGAAAAGGGGAAGTTGAGGTGTTGCGTAACTTCTCTAAGTAAATAGATTTTCTGTGCAGATACGGAAGGCAGCCTTAACTCAACCAGTGCTGTAGCCACCAGATTCCTGCTAATGCTAACGGCAGTTGTGTAATTAATGGCCCTGTGTACTGAACTGAGACTGCTGCAAAACCTCTGGAGGGAATTATTTTGTCTATTCTGTTGGTTAACTTTCCCTGAAAATTAAAAGTGTGGCTGATACTCCGTCAGGGTGGTGGGGGAGGATTTTACAAGGCCTGATGAAATAAGCTCTGGCATCTTTTTCCTGACCACTGGTCAAAGCATCCGCAGCAGCAGAATCGGATTGAGTGATTGAAATGGAGCCGTTAATAAAAACATGATCGGTCTTGCTTGAGGGGGTGAGTGTGCTAAAATAAGAAAGTGGAAAACTGCACTTACAAGTTTTTGTGTGTTTTTAAGATGTTCTTGTAAAATCGTAGAAAGAATTGGGACCTGGTTTTGGTACTAGCACAATTGCCTATTGCATTCATGGTAAATGATCTAGGGTAGACAAGATTATTAATCTTCCTCTAATCTGTTCTCCTGAAGCCATTTGAAAAACCTGGAGCTTGTTAAAAGTTATGAACACCTTTTTTTATCTTTGTTTGGGACTCCTGTTCTCTCGTTTCTGCAACATCAACCATAGGTGGCACTGACTATTAGCAGTTACAAGGTTTGGGATTCTTCCCTTTCTCCAGACTTACATGTTTTGTAAAGCCAATGGCGGCTGCTTGATCTATTTTCTCTGGCTCCAGAAAAGAGTACGTGTATCAGGTGTCTGCAAGTTCTACAAATGAATAAGCATAGGAACTAAGTTATTTAGTGAATTTGGTCAATCTGGAAACTTCCAGCTTCTGAAGCTGGAATTTGAGTTTGTGAGAACTTATCAGGAAAAATGTTAATATTGATTATTAAGGGATGAATATTCTTCCTGTGCTTTTTGGCTCTGTTTAAATGGGAGGCAAACTTGTTTCTGCAGGCTTAGTTCTAGTTACTGGTGCAACTTGCAGAGGATGCTCGGTCAGGCTTGGTGTAACTCAGGGTTCCAGAGCCTGGGCACCACGGAGCAGTTCAGCACATGCAAAAAAAAAAAAAAAGTTGCCTGTTTGGATTCACTTGCTACTGCAGCTTCAGTCTCCTTTCATAGCTCTGCTTCTGGCATGGACTGCTAGAGTTTTGTTTATACACTGCTGTACATATGGATGAATGCACACCCTCTTTTCTAGTCCATCCAAGCAATCCAATGCTGTGAATGTATTGCAGCTGAATTAGACTGGTAAAAAAGCAGGTTTCGACAGCCTTCTAAAGCAAGGAAATTAAAATTGACCTGTTTGGGAAGGAAGTGCTTAGATACGTGTATACACATTTATACATACTTCACTGTGAAAGAGCCTTGCTTCAGGATGAAAAGGACTTTATTTTTCTTGGTTAGGAAAGAGACTGAAAGTGGGCAGTGGATCAGAAGAGCCACTGCTGCAAAACTCTTTGCTGCTGCTGCTGTGCAGTGGTCCTTCCAGCTCCAGTCAACTCAGTAGTGCTTGCTCAGCTCATGAGGACTGTTTCGGCATGTCAGATCTCTGAGAAATAGCAAAAGTTGGTGGAGTTATGGTTTTGATCCTAATGCCGTTGTTAATCTTTTCAGTTCAGTACCAACACAGTTGTTTTCTTGGGGAGAAAGAAATTTCTTTCCAAAAATGAAAGAATACTGTTTCAGCAGGTTTAGTGGAAAACCTGTATTGATTGTATTTGACTGACACACGTCTCCACCTAAGGGTGATGGTAGTGCCAGTAGTTTTTCTTATTTTGGAAGGTAAAGACATTTACTGTGGTATGCAAATCCTGTTACTTTAGTACTCTCCACTGTTTCCTCGAGCTTAGTGTACTCAACTGTTGTTTTGTTTCACCAATAGAAAAAACCAAACCAACCCACCTACAAAGTGTAGAGATAGAACATCTTGTAATTAAAGGGCCAAACTGGACTTCACATGAGTGTGGGCAAGTTGCTTAATCTTCCCCTGTGCTTTCTGTTCCTCATGTGTAAAGTGGGAATACTCCAAAGGACTGCTGCAATATGTTCACTGATGTTTGTCAAGTGTTCTGTTTTGTTCAAAGACAGAATAAGTTTTTTCTTGCAATTTTGATAGTGCCCAGTGACCTCCACTGTGGTTTAGACCCGCACAGTGCACATAATAAGAGGTCCTGGTGAACAACGAAGGACTGAAATTACCATGATCATGCTGTGAAGAACAGCAGCCATCTAACGTCAGATATTTAGATGTCAGATTGAAATAGGTTCTTTGGTAACTGAAACGCCTCTTGCTTGTCTTTAGCTTGTTTGTGGGTGGGCTTTTTTATGACCTCACTTTATGAATAAGTAACATGGAATTGAATTATGTAGCTCAGTTGGAAATAGTTTGGGATTTTCTTTTCCAGATTCATGCAGTGGATGAATAGTCTATGAAAATCCCTTCAATAGTTAGGAGTGTTGCCTACTGTCTGCAGCTTGGTGGTGGAGTACATCAAGGGTTTTTTTAATTACAGAGTTTTTAAATGATGGTTGTATGTTGCATCAAAGAAAAACAGGTTGCTCGGTCAACTTCAGACACTTTGTTTGAGCTTTTCTACCTATTCCTATCATTTTATCAAAGAAAATAATTTCATGGAAGGGTAGTTCAGATGCATGTTTTGTGTTATTTGAAAGTGTGGACTCTTGCACATAGTTACAGCTGACAGAGTACAGTCAACAGAAGAAAAAGTCTCCGATCAACAGTTCTGTGCTCCTAGGGGCATTTCTGCGATTTATGAGGTTGCTATGTCAAAGGTTTTTGTAGCATTCAGCTAGTCATGATGGAGTGCAAACCAATTTGAAATTAAAAATGGCTGGATGAGCTTTACTTGGCAAAAATTAAACTCGTAATCAAATTTGCCAATCGAACAAAGAGAAGTGTTTAACAATAGAGGCAGTACCTGGAGCGACAAAGATTTTGCTTACATATCCCTATCAAATAGTCTGTGTTTTTTGGATGTGCGTTAGGAAAACTGTCATAAATACTATTACCTATATACCTTTCTTGACTGATATCTGTGAAGAACAAGGATCATGCTTGCTATTGGAAAATATCCATTTGCTTTAAAGTATGGTAATTAAAGGTGACTACAAGAATTCATGGAAAACTTGAGAAAGGTGTTTTCAGTAATATGTTATGTTCAGATGTATTAACAAAAAGGAGGGTGTTGTTATTCCATGTTCTTTAGTCATTCATGTCTTCTCAGGCAGCTGACAAAAATAATTTGCATTCAGTGCACACTTTGCTTCTCATACATAGAAGTGAATTACAAGAATAGTTTAGTCTATTAATTTTCATTTTAGAATCCTCCCCCCCTCTCCAATATAAGTGGAGCTTTTTGGTCTGAATAGTGATGGATAGGGAGTAATTTACTGATTTTTGTCCTTCTGTCTGTCCTGCCGCTTTGTCAGCAAGAGATTTTACAGTCAAGATGGTTTAGATCTTCCAGTCCTCCCTCTTGTTCCATTTGTCAAGACCACAGTAAAAATAATGTAAACCCCTGAAGATTTTTGACTTCCCATCCATATGCATTGTGGCGTGATATTTATTGCAGGTCAGTGGAAATACTTCCTACAATGGTGGAGAAATACAGCTGATGTTTTAGGAACCACACTACCTACAATTTCACCTCTGGCTTTAATGAAGCAGGTTGCTTATATCCTTTTACGGTGTGCAGCATCCTACACAATCTTCTTTCTATTCTTCTTTTTCTTGCTCTTTGGGACTCTGTGCTTGTGAGACAGTGTCCCAGGCAGCTCGGGTAGCCTCACTGTCTTCACCTGCCATTGAGGCTTTTCTTCCTGAAACCTACTTTTCCTCTACGACCCTTCCTTTCTGCTTAGTTATCCCTGTATCTTGTCTCAATTTGTAAGCACTTTGGGGTTGTAGTCTGAATTTACGGGAATATAAAATGTTTTACAGTTGTAATTATGCCATGCAGTGTTTCCCAGCAAATGTCAAGCGCAGACAGACTTGCTCTCATAAACCTGGCAGAATATAAAGAAGGCAAGTGGAATTTGCATCCCAGTAAGTTATTCTTGGTAAGCCAAACTGTTCACCTTCAGAAATGCTGCAAGCAAGCTCTGGGTTACATGATTTAGTAGAGAGATACCAAAAGGACTTTGGAAGGAAGTTGGGTTAAGTTTTATTTGCAATAAAACTGAAATTGGAGGTGGACCCAGTAAATCCAGTCCCTCTCATCTGAGGAGTGGGAGGAGAAATTTACGTGCAAAGAAGTGGAGAACTCACAGATTTAAGTGCTGTTTGTGCTCAGGAGGTTGCGGAGACAGAAAGCGTCCTTTGTCTCATTGAAAGAGGTCTGGGTTTATGATTAACCGGACCCTCGGACAGGTGCTTTCTCTGCCTTCACCTTCCTCCTCAAAAGTTCCCTTGTTCATGTTGTCTTTGGCACCATTTGCTGTCATGATCAAAAAATAAATAAACAAACGTTGTCACTCGGAAAGTAAGTTTTCCTAGGAGCAGTGTTTCCTTTCCTTCGCTGGTCTTTCTGGGCTTTCATCCAGCTGCACCCTCTGAAGTGAAAACAGGTTGCAGCAGGGTAAGGATATTCTCATTGTACCATCCAGGGAAGGGAAGGTGCTTTCACTAGATCTTGAATAGCATCAGCTCAAGAGAAAGGGGAGCCATTTGATGCTAGATTTTAGCCCTTCTACATTCTATTTCAGCCCTTCTGTGCCCTTTTCTCCATATCATTAATCTTTGGGTTCTGTTGATGGTTTACCATGTATCACTCTTCCTTGCCCTCCAATCATATCTAGTAAAAGAACGGTATTGGGTGAAAACTGTGTTGTTACAGCAACGTGTATTGTTATGCTTCAAAAACAATAAATGCGTTTTTTCTTTTGTAAGAGGAAGGGAAAACATCCTTACCCTGGAGGCCAGTGTTGTCCTAGGGCTTCATTTAATTGTTGTCCAGCTGAACTAGTATTCTGTATCTACTTGGCATCTCGCAGGTGCAAATGTATTTATTTTAAACTTCATATAGACTATGACGAGGGAAAGGGAACAAACGGAAGCGTGTGAATCTGAGGAAAGGCAAGCAACCTAACATCGTTTGTGTTTTGGCTTGTGGTTTTGCAGGAGGTATTTGGGTGGATTTGGATTAATTTTTGCTGTGGTGGTTTACTGTTGGAGGAGAGGAGGAAATAGCCTCCCGCGTGTAGGTGATCTTGGCCTGGGGAGCCCTGCAGAAGCCTGATGCAATTTCCTGTGCGAGAGGTGCCTAGGTATTACAGTAAAAACGAGCGTTTGTGGAAACCAAAGGGTAAAGAAGAGGGACACAGTAAGTGGTTAGGCTGTGTGGGTAGAAATGAGAGAGTTATTAATGTCTGTAGAACTTGGATGAGAAACTTTGAACTTAATCTAGAGCAAGAGAAAAACAATTGAAAACTTGAAGAAAAGCGTTATATGGTCAGAGTGTCCGGAGGGAAGGACTACAATAACAGCCGTGTTTTGTGTGGCGTGGAAAAGTAGTGTGGGTGGTAGAAGCAGGGAGCTGAGAAAAGGCTAGATGAGAGTAACTTAAGGGTAATAGTGGGAGAGGACAAGTTTTTAGCAAAGCAGAATGTAATGTCAAGGGTGTGTTGTGTTGTGGTGTTTTGGTTTGGTTTTGTGGTTTGTTTTTTTTTTTTTTAATGTCATCACAGGTAACTGGATAGCAGGAGTGTCAGAATAGAGATAATCCCCTGATGACAACTTTTTTTTTTTTTTCACAAATTGGATAGTATTAACCAGGCAAGGGGACCTATCCCCTCTCTCCCGGCACGTTACGTTTACCAGCTTGCTCAGCTCAGTTTCACTGATCAAGCTCTGATGCTGTCACAAACTGACTGCTAGTATAACCAACTTCAGGGGAAAACTAATTTAGTCTGTTGATACCTTGTTAAGAAGTAAGATAGGCTCCCTTTCATGAGCTAATACTGAATTAACAGAATGGCTTTCCTGTTACAGTGGAAATAAAATTGTTTCCCACCGTAAGTTTCCGTATCCTGATTATAATGTATTTATTTTTGGCAGGGTGGAGTGAAAAGCAGATTCACAAAGATCCAGCATTGACACTCGAGAGGTATGAGTTTCTGCCCCTGAACTTGGGAAGAAGTTTATTAACCTGTATTTTCTCTCACCCCAGGCATGGAGTAGTAACTTCATCAAATTCACACTAGCTTTGGTCCTTAACTCCCTTAAGAATTGTGAGTCGGAGGGGTGGTTTATTTCACATACCCAGACAGTGAGAGCCTTTCTTCCGAGATTGCTAACTCTAGGGTGCCCAGCGGACAGTCTGCTAAAAGTTTCTTGGGAAGCTGGAGACCTGATGACCTGCCCACCAGAACTGAGTCCTTTTCTCAAAAAATGGTTTTTAAATGTTTTGCTTTTAGAGCATAAAGTCTCTTTGAGAAGAGTGGGTGTTGGGTTTGGTGTTTTTTTCCCTCTGGTCTTCCTTTGTTGCTCTGTTTGGCTTGTCCTACCGTGATTCACTCCTGCATTAATTCGGTATTTGCGAGTCATCTCATGGTTCTGTAATACTCTGCAGGTACGTATGAGCCTGAACTGCTGTTGAATGAAGTCACATTAATGTAGTGAAGCTCTTTCGGTATTGTTCAATAATGAAATTTAGCGTCAGGGGTTGAAGGAAAAGCACCTTCTTTAGCTTTATGACGGGATTCTTATAAATACTCCCCAAAAGAGAAGAAGCCAAAGAAAGTACAGCTTAGTAAGAATACAGGCAGTCAGTGAAACTTATCTTCAGGTCATTGACAATGCCTTACTATATATTGATTCAGAAAATGATGGAGCAAGTTACTGATGGTACATTGAGCTGAGAAATTACTCTTCCAGATACATCAAGGAGAGATGGCTTTATAGAACACAAAGAACATGGGTTGTCAACCCGTCAGCCATGCTCAGATCTCTACCATGGCAGATTAAGCTGGAAATAATACCTAGCCTGATCAGCTGAATTGATAAGAGTTGTGGTTAGGGATAAAAACTGTTAGATAATGACTTTTTACTATGTGATACATAGTTAAAGCTACTCTGGTGGAGTTTCATGTGTTGCTAGGTTCATGACTTCTAGGACTTTTGTTTTATGACAATTTCCTTCTCTCTCTCTCCCCTCCCCCCCCCCCCCTTTATCAGTAGACATTAAGTGATCAGATTAAAACTGTGATTACAACTTCGAGACATTTCTGAGTGTTTTCTTACCCCCAAAGCTGAGACAAGATCTGCAGAGGGAAGCTCACCACCTACTTCCCACTGCGTTTCATTGTTACCCCCAGCCAATTTTGTTAGGTGATGAATTGGTATCAGACTTCTAGCATGTGAGAAACCAGATCACCCACTGTGGTTGGTGCATGTTGAACGACTTGAGGAATGGGAAGGCCGAAATAACTGATTTTGCACATGTCATTCACAAGAGGAAATCCTATGCT
The DNA here is from genome assembly GCA_018403395.1 of Gorsachius goisagi. Lineage (NCBI taxonomy): Eukaryota > Metazoa > Chordata > Aves > Pelecaniformes > Ardeidae > Gorsachius > Gorsachius goisagi. The sequence goes on along the minus strand of BOSO01014427.1, from coordinate 66,028 downwards.
GTGTCCTGAATTATAGCTAATTATATTAGGAAAATATTCACATTTTGAATGTGAACCAGTTTAAGCATTACGACTATTAAAAACAAACTGGTGATGTATGACTGTTTTTCAGTAAGGTAGATGTCCATCTATCACACGCCTAATTCTGAAACCTTAACCTGTATTGCGTCAATTAGATACCTCTCATGCAGAAATCTGCATGAGTGCATAATCTTGCCATTATTTTGTTGTGCTGTTAAAATCAATAGATATACTTGTGTTAGTAAAAATAAAGAAGTAAAAAGTGCAAAAAATGGCTTACTATCAAACTATTTATCAATATGATATTTTAACATTTTTAAAAACTTAGTTTGACATTTCACACACGTAAATATAACCACAGGCAATAATGTGTTTTTCCTTTTTTAAAAAAAATAAATAAAATAGTACCTTTACAGAATTGGGCATTGGCAGCCATCCAGTGCTTTAAGATTATCTATTGTTGTGGACTACTTGATTACTAAATTGACCAGAAGTACTCTCTTCTTTGTGCTAGCTGTCATAATCCTTTTTGTTGCTATGTTGGCTAGTCATTTATTGCAGTTTGCCATCACCCACTTTTAGAAGGCAGCATGCTTGAAATGGTTTGTGTTAGGCGCTCTGTGCAGAAAGCTTTGGCTCTGCCTGTTTGAGCTCTCCAAAGAGGAATGGAATAGAATTGAGCTTCAGACGTTTTCTCCATGGCGTCACAGTAAGAAAGAGACCAAAACTGCCACTGTGTGCTGATAGCAGCCTGCCACATCCCCACCGCTTGAAAAGTGGGGGATTCAATCCAGAATTCAGAACTAGCAGAACCCCCCAGCTCCTGCAGGTTATATATGTAAAGAGTGTGAACTTTTATTCAACAGGAAGAAAAAGAAAAAAAAAAAACCACCAACTGCTGCTGACTTGTTTTATTAAAGGTTTGGTTGATGATTAAAGAAATTTTTTTTGTAGTGTCAGCATGAGAGAAGACCTAACGTGATACTGAATGAACAGTTATTAACGATAATACAGCTCAGTTAAAGTAAAAGCTTTTTCATGCATTCAAATTTTCATGCGTTAGTAAACTTAAAGAAGCTATATGACTCCAAATATACTTGCTCTAGCATTTGAAGTGTTGGGTAGTTCTACTGCTAATAACCTAATGTGTTTCCTAGAATGTTTTTGGTTGTGAAATGTCTTATATAAACATTTTTGTATGTGTTTGGTTCTCAGAGTAAGTTGATGATTTGTTTGCGGATGTTGAATGAACCGCTGTTGGTTTTTAATCTTGAATCATAATAATCACCTGATTGTTTTGGGGTTTTTTTTCCTTCCTAACACTTTGATGCAGTGAGAAGCTTTATCAGCCTTACACAAAGTAGGAAGGATAGAAATTCCACTTGGGGGGGGGGGGAACCAAACAAAACCAAACCTCCCCTTTTCTCCTAATTTGCTGAAAGGGTTTAGAAAAGGAGGGACTAAGGAAGAGCAGAATTGTAGTGCCATGAGGTCTACAACTTAGCTCAATTTGATCTTATACCAGTGACTGTTTAAGATCTGAGGGCTAAAACCACCTGTAGTGTTGCACTGAGAAGCTTGTGTCCCAGGCTGCAGGAATGATTTGTATTTGGCTCTAGTAGCTTAGGCAACACTGTAGCTTAAAAGGGTGACAGTCTCGTTCTTGTGATGGATGTTTTCAAGAAGGTGACAACTTTTTAAACCTTGCCTTTTTTGTTTCGTTTTCATTTAAAGCCTCTTCATTAGTAGCTGATCCAACCCAGCCACACAGGTAGAGGTGCTGCGAATGCAATATCTATACAAAATTAAATGGAGAAAAATCAGTAAACAAATGCTGAAGCACAGCTGAAACTAGATGCAGGAGGGTGTGTGATGGTATGAAGGTTTACTGGCAATGTCAGAGATGCCCGCATACAAGTGAGATACGCAGGTCACCCCAAATGAGTTCCAATAAAAGCTTTATACCAACACAAACGGTCCTATTTGTAGACATAGCGCTCTGTCTAAATATAAACTGCTCCCAGTCATGTCTAGACTAACATCAGAGTTGTGCTGGTATTGAAAGTGGGGGTTCAGAGTACTAGCTACACTGTTCTTTAAATTACTGCTTACTACAAGGAGCATCTGAACTCTGTGGCAGCGGTACACCTTTGAATGTCGTACGATGGCATGTCACCCAAGACACCTTTTCTTCCTCTGGTTCAAGCGTCAGAAGGTAGTTCTGGTGGACGTGACCTGTAAGCTAAATATTCTTTAGCACGTGTTTAAAGCTTTGAGAATGTATTGGTGGGTGGGTGGGTGGATGGATAGATCAGTAAATTACTTTCATTGCTAACTATTTTCAGCAGCTGAGTTTTAATGAGTCTTTCCACTGTTGCTACTGTGTTTAATCTGCTCACTTACTCAGCGTTCGGCATTAAAGCAGCTTTCTAGGAGGTAAATGTTGTCCTGATTACAGAAGAGGTTGGTTTGATTGTGTTCTGCATAGACCTTGTGTTTAGAGTTCGGGGTTTTTTTGTTTTTTTTTTTTCAATTGAGAAATATATGCTATACACACAGATGATTAGGACAGATAAGTAAGCGTTGTGTTTGGAAGTGCACATCCAAATATACAATTGCCATATTAAGATATTAAGATAAGTAACTTGGACTGCATGAAGTTATAAACTGAGGTCCTGATTCTCTAGCAGTGGTCTTACTGTCACGTCCTGTATTTGTGAGGAGGTTCTCCGTTTGGATTTGTGATTTAATGTGTATCAGCACATAACTGAATAGAGTGAAAAGGATGGCAAAAAAGTGTCTTCTGCTTCCTTTTCATTTACCATGAAAGTTCTTCCTTAGTTTCCTTGATATGCTGCCTAATGTCTCCTGTCAAAATAAATAAGCACAGGGCAGCTGCTCTTAAAGGTAGGGAGTACTTAAAACATGTAGTGTACCAATGTGAAGAAAATGTAGTGGTATTTCTGGTAAGTGTACTAAAAAAACTAAACCATATATCCAGGAGCTTTGATCAAATGCCAGCTCTTGCATCAGTCCTCTTTGTAATCTTTCTTGCTGATCTGTGACCTTGACCTTGTGTTTGTGTTTGTATGTCAAATCTATTTTAGGGATGGACAAATGAAGTTCAGTTTAATAGGATTTATACTCCAGCTTCACAGGAAGCCTCAGTAAAATATAAAAATGAAAATATTTGAATCAATTATTCTATTTCCAGTCATCTTTTCAGATTTGGAGGGCTTGAATACATTGACTTTTTTTTTTAAATTCTGTTTAGGAGATGCTTCTTAAAAAGGCATCTCTATCTCACTGATGAATTCTTCTGAATTCAGCACAGACATTCTGCCTTGGAGGTGGAGTTTCCTCTTGGAGAATCTCACTGGTGGCGATGCTTTCATCTGGCCTAAGTGCAGTTCAGCACTGAAAGGAGCAGTCCCTGCTCTTTGTCCTTCCGCATGCCGCTCTGGTAGTCACGCGTTCCCACATGGAGAACTGTGAACCACTCGGTAGTGTCTTTGGGGTTTCTGTTGACGGGGATGAGGTCCTTAGTCTGACTTGCCTCGTGGGAGCTTTCTGCAGGTGTGCTTGTGCCACTGCTGGGAAGGCAGCAGGCGTAAGTGGCTGTGGATCTAAAGACCAAGTCAAGGCTGCACATTTTGGTAGCAGGTTCACCTTTAGGCCAGACAAAAAATCTTGTGGAACCATGTTTTTGTATACATTTAAATGTGCAGCTTCTGAAGTAGTTTATTTTATTTATTACTAGCGTTGTTCTTCATAGCGACTGAGATGGCCCTTTTTTTTTTTCCCTAGAGATCAATATCAGCCGGTTAGGCTTTGATGCAGCGGTGCCGCTTGCGTTCAGCAGGGCTCTTGAGCACCGGCTTAATTTTAGACATACGCTAACATGGCAGCAAAGTTGGTCGGTGTAACTGACACTTGGGGCATATGGCTTTATAAAGGCTTACTGATGTTGTTGGTTTGACAGGCACTATGAAAGATGGTCCCAAATTAGCTAGTACTTATGTGCAAGTCTAGAGTAATAGAGTTATTTTTAATAGGTCTTTTATTTTGGGGGTAATGTTGTTATACGTAGAAAATCGCACACTTTTTTCAGAAATCAGTCACACATCTCTGTTGTTTTGTTTTATACAGGTTTAAAATGAGTACGAGCACCTGTTTCAACTTTCTTGACATTAATGGAACAAGCAATAATAATAAATAGTCTTTTCTTGGTATTTTGCGATTGTTTCCTTCATGCAGCACTCATGAAAGACTGATATAAACTGTATTAGTAAGAGCTCATTTCCACAACTTTGTGACAGCATATTATCTTTCTTCTTAAAATTCTTGTCACTTTTATCAACACAAAATTTGAGAAATTACTTCAAAGTGTATGCCCTTATATTGAGGGGTAGTTAAACGCTTCCCCTTGCCAGCCATACAGTTTTCATCGGTTTTCAGCTAAATCAGTATTTTAATTGTTCTGATTTGACTCATGGATAAGGTTGAGTTGCAGCCCAATTCCTAATGTTTGAAAGTATTATTGACTAACTCATCATCTCTCTATACATCTATATGACTTTAAAGGCTTTTAGTATTTTACTTAGGCGTTTATGTTATGAATGATTAACTCTGGCATTGTGGTAAAGACTTTCTGTGACATTCTTTACCGGATGTTGTTAGCCTCTTCTCCCCAGGTTTTGCTGAAGTTGATTCTTATGTTCTGTCTTTAATTCTGCTTAGTTTTATTGCTGCCTTGGAGGGGGAAAAAATATTTTTTTTATTCTAGTTAAACTAGAAGAAAGATCTTCTTGCTAATGCAGGTTTTTCCTTTCTCACTTTACTGAAATTATATGAGCCTTTTCTGTTTGTTTCTGTTTTCTGTAGAAACATCATCTACAATAAGCTGAAATCTCCCATTACAATATAAACTATTGGCCTTCCACTCAAAAAAAAAAAAATCATCTGGGTCTTTAACATGGATTTATGGGAGTTTACAGGTAGTTGAATACTATGTGCCTGTGATGCTGTACTTCACCTTGCTATGGAATTACTGTGTATTTGTGTTCAGTTATCTGAAACCTATTCTGTTGAAAAGTCTAGAAAGTGGCTCTCATTCATAACTAACCATGAGACGCTTGGTTCCAAGTGGAACACAGCTACTTGTTGTCAATAAAAGCTCTGCATTACTGTTCAGTGCTTTGTTGCAGTTTGGCCTCTGTGAAAACAATTTGTGGTTAAAATAACATAGGTGATTTGTCATATGATAAGTCACTTTAACATGTACAGTTATTCCAACAAATCCAAGAAATACACAGTTTTATTGTAGCTCTGTCAATAAATGCCTGTATCTTTGGATCCCTCCATCAACCAGAAGGTCAGAGCTGTGTGGAAATGCATTATCTGCATGCATTGATCATAACACAAAAGCATGATCGTCCAGAAGAAGACATTGATTTCTTCACTGTATATTAATCAAGTTTCATTCTTGGGGAGTTGACATAGAGCTAAATGCATAATCAGTGATTTGTATTTGTAGGTGTTGGAGGGAATGGGAATCTGGTTGTTAGTTTCCTTTTAATTGCTTATTTGTAGGCAAATGGTTTACAAAGATGGGAAAGATGCATCCTCTGTCCGTTCTGTTGTACCTACCAGTATACTATCCACCCCTCTATCCTGGAAGCAGGTCTTGGTATATATTTTTGTGCCTGTTCACTCTTGGTCTCTTGAATAAGAAGACTCAATTAACCAGAAGCCTTTCTGCTCTCTGTACTTCTGAGCTTTGATCACACACTTTGCCTCAGTTAGTTGAGATTTAGTGATATGTGCTGTTTCTGGATTCTGGTCCTTACTGGGGATGGGCTGGGGTGTAACTTTTCTGCCTTACCATTTAGTTTCTGCCCTTTTTGTCTTCAGTAGCTGCAGATGATTGAGCAGTGACTTATGGGACGGTTCTAGATGTCAAATACTCAATTCCTTCACAGGTGGCACTTGTAGGTTGAACGTCTATTCCTCTTCAAACTACAACTAGCAGAGTTGGCAGAGAGAGTGTTTCTAAGTTCATGTCTGAGTGTTAGCAGCTCCTGATCAAGAAATGAACTCGAAGATGCCCAGTACCGTTACAGAACAAAATAGAAATGTTCCTTCAGTAGTATTTGTAAGAACAAATATATGTGCATGGGTCTGTGCTAAGGAATTGACTGAAATTTCTGTGTAACACTCGGTTACAGGGGTAAATCATAAGTTAGATGAGCAGGGTAGGGTTTTGCCCATCTGAGAGTGATTATTTCTATGACGGTCAGTTCTTTTACTTGTTAGAATAAGAAATACTGATTTAAGGGTGGCTGACATTAGCTGTTGCTTGAAGAGTGCCAAAAGCATGAGAAATGGCCACACTTGTGACTCATCTCTGAACTTCTTAGCAGGAGGTTTTGACTTGCGGGCCAGATTTGGATTAAGCTGTGTACAGTGCTTGTCTGTAGTCATAAACCTTGAGAGCTGCTACTAAGGCTTTCACAAACTCTGATTTTATGGCACTTGTGTCTGTCTTCCATTTCCCCTTCCCCATGTACTTACTTCAGCTGTTTTGGGGGTTAGTCTGGGTTTTGGGTGAGGGATTTTTTTCTTGTTTGGGTGGTGTTTTTTTCTTTTTTTTTTTTTTTCCATTATTTTTTTCTGATTTATTTTTTTCCTCCTTACTGGTAGGTTTGTGAAGTAAGTTTCAAGAACATGGGTCGCCTGTAACTTAAGCAGAAATGTCTGCCTGCGGCCTGGCGTAAGCTGTGCGCTGCTTTCTGGAAGAGGTAGCAGAGATGGGTTGAGTGCCAGCATCGGACAGGTCGCGGCAGACCAGCGCTGCCTTGAAGCACCCTGCTTCTCGGGGCAGCCTAACCCCTGCCCGGGGTCCCTTGACGCCGGGCTAGGCTTACTCTGGCTCCTGAGCTGTCTTGTCTCTCTCCTGTACACGTCGGCCCGCAGGGTGGACGTACCTTCTTCTCCGAGCACGGCCACTCTCGGGTTGCTGTCGTTCGCGCTGGTACCGTCTCCTCCCCAGGGGGAGAGCTGTGTGTCAGAGCTGGGTGGGCATTTCGTTGCAACGTGCTTCCCCGGGGTTGGCTATAAGCCACCATGTAGCCAGCGCTGCCCGGACTTTCGGTCTTTCGCCTGAAGATGCTTTGCTGCCACCGAGTTGGAGGTGTCCTGGCTTCTGCTGTCTCCCCTCGCGCAGGTGCCAGCGTGCGGGGCCTGCCTTGCCGCCGCCTCCCCGCAAGGCGCTCTGAATAAATACGAAAATCTCCGTGACATTTCCACACCTCATTTAAGCAGACAGTGGAAATATTATATTCCCCCTTGGTATATGTTACGTATGGTCCCAAAGCTCCTCGCTGCTGTGAGGTGGCATTGCATGGTCTGGGTGAGTCACAGATTCCTGGACTGTGGAGAATCCCATGTGAAATCCAAGGAGCGGAGGGGACACTGAGATGAGGTCTCTGAATCCCCCTTTCCACACCCCAGAGGGAATATGTAGGAACAGCCTCCCCTTCCTTACGTGCCTCCGGGGCCACAATTAATGACAGCAGTAATTAGCATTTACGTTTTAGCAGTCTCTTATAAGCCAAAGGAAATCTAAATCGTCTCTCTCGCAGGAACTGTTGGGGCTTTTTCTTCCCCACTCAGCTGTTGTTTCGCTAACGTGTCAGTCCAGTGGTCTGTCAAATCTTACTCTCACAGGAAAAGCTGTTCCTCATGTCTGCTGTGCTGTAGGTTCTGTGCTTCTGTCAATTTTATGTGACTTAGGACTTCTCCGTTAACCCGTGCTTTTGTAAAATGGTAGGGGTTTGCACCGCTTTGAGCTATTGCATCAGCTGTTACGGAATCTGTTTTCTGCAGTATTTTTTCCAAATCCTACTGTTTAAGCTCATAAAATCATTAGGAGGTTTTGATTGGGCTGGTTTGGGTCCGTTCCCTTCCATTTGCCACTTTTTCCCCCCCCTCCCAACACTGAAAAAATCAGCACCCCTTTCTGTTGTCTAAAACTTCTCTTAAAAAAGTAAGGTCAGGACCGTGTTTGGCAGCACGCAGCTTAACAGAACAGCGGGATGTAGCCGTGAAGCCATAACCCTGCCATTACCCCAAGGGGGTATGTTACAGAGCGAGCGACGCTGCCGTGTGCTGGCAGCCTGGAGGGAACACCCCTGCCCGGGATGGGGGACGGGATGGGGGACGCCGGCTGCCTGGCGGGGTGGGGAGCCCCTACAGAAATCCTGGCAGCAGCGGGGGCTCCCGCTCGCCGCTGCAACATGATTCCCCGCGTGCCCTCCCCTGACCGAGCTGTTTACAAGCGATGGGCTATCCAGGCTGTCCTTCCCGCGTTTCACATGTCTTCTGGAGTCAAGTCAGTGGGGCTAACGGAGTGAATAACATGCCAAGCTCCTGGGAGGGAGCCTATTTTTGCTTTCTCGAAGTGATATCCTACGACTGCAGGAGAAAAGCCTGATTTTTTTTTTTTTTTTTAAATGAATTCATTGTAAAAAAGGCCTGTTGATTCCCAAGTTCTTTTGAGTGCAACCATAGATGAATTCACCCGTTTATTGCTGAATTTTGCTCCCCCATCTGATCACTTTTGCTCTTTTCTGTCTTTTTCTAAATTATGTTTGCAAAGGGAACCTTCAAAATGTCTTGACAGCCTGAATCAAAACTGTGAAGAGGTCTCAGCTGCTCCATTCATCTCAATAGATTTCTGACATAAAGCGGGGATTTAGCGGAGCACTTAAATGCTTGATTCTCTTAAAGCACATGCTTAAGTGCCGTTGAAGTACCTGCACGTTTGCGTAGCTCTGTGGGTTTGGTACCGTGGGTTGTTGAATCAGGCCTGTTTCACTGCTTATAGCCTTAGCAAAAAGAGTCAACAGGAGTGCTTATACCACCACTCTGAATACATCCTTCCTGCCTGCTAAAATCAAAGCACTACAAATTGAGCTTAATAACAAAATAATTCTAGGACAGCCAGCCTCATTTGCCACGCTCATCTTTAGTTCAGTGCAAGATTCTGCTGCAATTTGCGGTGCATCTAGGAATTTTTCTGGAGACCTTGATTTTGTTGTGCTCTGCAGCATTTCACTGCAGACTGCTGTAAGGATGGGGAAACATTTAAAATCCTGTGTTATAGGTAGTTACTCAGTGCTGTTCCTGGAGCTGTTGAGTGAAAACAGGGTACAGAAAAGTAAACCCAGAAGTCAGACAGCCTGTCTGCAGCACAGCAAGTAATTGGACCCCTGGATCCCAAGCTGCCACTGTAATCACTGTACTGCATTCCTCAAATCTGTAATAGTTAAAGTGACTGCCTGAGCCATTGGGTGATGTGATGGGCTGTAGCTCTTGCATTTGCGAATATGAGAACAGGAAGGCAGTGAACTAGCGAGAGACTTTTTCTGGCTCTTCCAGTAGTTTTGAGCCATTAGAACACTGAATTTATTTAATAACTGAAGATTTTGATGTAACAGACCAGTTTGACTTCAGCTCTACGAATTCATGTTTCGACTCATCTCAACTTAAAAGTAGAACATAAAAATACTGCGGGAATTTAATAGTCATTAAAGAACTCTGAGATGCAGTTAATAAAAATGTTTTATCTGTGTGTGTATATATATACACACACATCTCAACCTCTATTAATCATTCTAACAATGTGCATGACTTTGGATAATCTCTCTTTTAATAAGTGTTCATGTGGGCTATCTGCTGGCCATTGCTGATTTCCTTAACGAATACCTTAATACCTGCTATAAGATTTTTTTCATAAGATCTTGAATTAAGATTAGAGAAGACACCTTGGTAATATCAAGTTCTATGAGTTATCTCCTTTAGATTGTGTAGCCTGCCTATTCGAATAATGCTAGTCTAGTGTTGTTAATTTAGTGTGGCACTGTCTTCCATTTAGCAAAGGGATTTCACTAGAAATTCTAGTCTGGGATATTGGAAAAAATGTCTTATGGGTGTCATTTTGCTAGTTTAAATTGTGATCTGTTCTTAATTTCTTAAATGGCAGCAGCTGAATATCTATTGGGTTAACAAGGAGACTGCTCTTTGCTTAGAGTCTCCAATTAGGTTTTACAGTTGAGGTATTCATTAATTCAAAGAATTATTTAAAAATAAATATATAGAGATATATTCAGGAGGAAAAAGCCATTGGCTCAGATGTTGTGGTTTAACCTATTAGAAGATGTGTTCTTCAATTTCATTGTCTTTTGCAGCAGTAATACTTTATGGTAAGCAAAGGATCTTACATTTTTTTATTACCATTTTTTTAAAATCTTTGTGATGGCTAGGTATATCTGTAGTTTGCAAACAAAGAAAAACTCCGACTGCAAAAGTCGAATTAATATTGTGCACGTACACAGTTCCTGTAGGTCAGTGTGCAATTTAATATTAACTTATCTTCCCTATTCTGCCCACAGTTTCTCCCTAGGCAGGTTTTAAAAGGCTTTAGGACTGATTTCCCATGGTATGCTCTGCTTAGGGAGCATCTCCACAGGTTACAGCATTTGTGCTGCAAATCCTGCTGCTGCTTTAGTTCTGTCTTGGTAAACACGGCTTAATGAGCTGTGATCGGTGTGTGTTCATGGAGGGTCTGAAAATAGCCTCTGCAAAACAAGTGTTTTATTTATTTGTTAGGCTACAGAGGTCTGGGAGAAGATGGTTCACCAAAACCAGTGCATATACAGTAGTCAGGAAAGCATGTCAGCTTTCATTTATCCATTAATTTTGTCACAATAGTTAAATGTAATTTTTGGGTCTAGAAATTCATAGATATTAGAGGTTAATGTTAGAGGCTCATTGCGTAAGGTTACTTCAGCCCTTACTGGGAAACATGAGATGTGTTGCTGTAGGGCTTCTCCTTTCTCTTCCTTTTGCCTTATTTCTTTACTTCCCCCTCCCCCCCCCCCCCTTCCTTGGTTCTGGTAGTTTCTGGAATAATATCTAATAGTGAGAAAAATTATTAACATTTCAATGGGTCTAGGAAAATTCTCTGGTACGATCTGTATGTTTTTAAAAGGTTGCTGAAAGGTTACCTTAGTGTCCAGCTAAACGTTAATTTCCAAAGCTGGTTCGGTTTCCATGTGACCAAGCTTTAGGTAGTGGAAGAAAAGCATACGTGGTTCAAAACTTGCTGGAAATGCTTAGTTGTGAGATTGCCTTCAAACCCTGAAATTTACTACCTGGCTTTCCATCACAAATATAGTGTAGATTTAGAGACTTTTTTTTAAAATGTAATTTCAGTTCCTGACAGATGACTTCATCACATATGTGTATTGTACATTAGGTCACGTAGGGTTTTATAATGCTGTAATACCTGTTGCAGCACTAGATCAGAACAGGTTCTTTAGAAGGATTGCTGTCATCCCATTCCTTACATGTTAAATGCTTTTCAGATTTCATTCTTTTTAATGAAGGCTCCTTTGCATCAACCCAATTTCTGCAGAATTATCAATATTTCCTTAGCACTGAGTAATTAAAAAAAAAAAGAGTGGCAAACTGCTTCTTGGAGTAGTTATTGTATGTAAATTGTACTGTCTTCAAGTGTCATCTGCAACAGACTTTTTGAGTACCTGAGGGATTTGCATAAATGTATTGTCTTTTTTTAATTACCCAGAACTGTAATGAGTAAAGTTTTACTGAATATTGGCTTAATGGTGCATTTGTTTGGGACTTGATCTTAAAGGTGACCTGCAAGGCTTGCTTTTATCAGACAGCACAAAGTCTTGAAAAAATTGCAATTGTATTCTCTTAAATACAAAACACAGGGTCTCAAGTGCTACTCACTCCTTTTTAAGAACAGCATGCTGTCAGCTTAATTCCCTTCTGAAATACAAAAATGTGGCTGCAGGTAAATGGTTTATTTTTGGAAGCTGGGAAACTGTATTTTCTGGATAAAGTGGATTCCCAAATATTTGAGGAAATAAGTCTAGCTGTATTGATGTTGTAGTTGCTGGGCGCTCAACATATTCATTGGAAACCTTGATTTTTTTCCAAGGATTTGATATTTCTGTTTTTAATCAATTTGGGGTTGAAACTCTGCAAAAGCCCACACAGAGGTGCACAGGTTTTTGAAGGAACAATAAGGTGATTGGTAATTTTTAATTACACAAATCCGCATTTAAGTTGTAGTTACATATTTGAACGAACACTGTGTCTTCTACAGGAAATTATGTAAAGTGCTGGGTAATACAGGCATGTGTTTCTGAGAGAAGTACTGAGACCCCAGAAATTGTTAGCAACTTTTCATTTGATATTTAGATACTTGGGTATACACATTTACATTACATTGCATCGCTGGTGAGATAGCTCAGTTTTTAGTTTCTATAAATGACTTAGAATGTAGTAAGGGAGTATTTGCGCAGGGGGATATATGGGCTCTTAACATTATGGCTATTTAGTTGTTGTTCTTCTGATTCTTTACTTTTTTCAGATCTGATATTTTCCTGACTTGTAGTTGCCTGTAGCATTTGAATTAAAAAACAGCCTCTGGGAAATCAATCATAAAATATTCATTCACTTTGAGGCAAGGATTTAATCTGTGTGCATCCTTTTTAAACTTGTAAATACAAGTTTTCAGTGGGCTTTTAGTCTGTGAAAGTGAGCTGCGGAGTTAGATATGTGGAAGGACACTCAGCTTTGCTCATGTTGAATGTTTATGCCAGTTTAGAACTGAATGAGTGAAGGAGTAGGCATGTGTGCTGTAATGATCTCAGTATTGAACTGTGGTGACTGTCTGAACTGTTCTTGCGATCGCTGACCAGTAATACAACTTAACTAAAACTGCAGAGATGCATCTAGCATAGGTGCCATTGCCATGCTTCTTATAGCATGCAGCCTCATCCAAGGAGTACGGAGTAGAAATGTTCTACACTCTTTGAAAATAACAAGACTTCAAGGAAGACATGGTTTTGGTTTTTGGTTTGGTTTGGATTTTTTTAACTGTTATACGTAGTGGAGGCCCCATCCCCGGAAACATTCAAGGCCAGGTTGGATGGGGCTCTGAGCAGCCTGGTCTAGTTAGCGGTGTCCCTGCTCACTGCAGGGGGGTTGGGCTAGATGGCCTCTAGGGGTCCCTTCCAGCCCAAACCATTCTATGATTCTGTGTTTAATACATGGAAAGAATGTAAAGGTAAAAATCCTCCAGCGGAGGGGGGATTTTTATATTGGGATTTATATTATATCAGGAACATAAGCACCCTTTTGACCACTCCTATCACATGACTCTTCTAATGACTTGTGGTAATTGGAAGTTGTAAGAGCAACAGGCTGCTTCCCTGTTTTGCTATCGTACTAGATCTTGCCTTACTGGATAGTCCTGGCCTGCTTACATATGCTGAATCTCTTGTCCTAAGACAATGTGGGTTGGATTTTGGTGTTTGGTTTTTTTTTTCTTTAAAGTCTTATGAAATTAGATCTTATCCTAAATATTTTCTTTCTTGACCACTTGTTTTTTTGTTTTGTTTTTTTGTTTTGTTTTTTTTCACTTAGGTATTTGATGTGCTTGGCAGAGATGGAAAAAGATGAAAAACAAGCTGGCTTCCTGGAGAAAGAAGGCGGCAAATACTTAATGGAACTTTATTACTGTGGAACCATGTTTTGAGTGCTCCTCCTTAGATACCTTTCATAAATATTCTAGATATCAGCAGATTGATACGATTGGAAACCTGGCTCGTCAAACAGTACACACTGGAAGAAGCCTGCTTGGAATATGACATTTTGTATTGTTTCTGAAAGTCTGTGAGGACACACTACAGACACCTACCTGTTATTTCTTAACTCTGCATCTCGATTCAGCTGCAGCAAAACTAGCCTTTGAAGTGAATAGAACCAGAGCCCCTTTGAAAACTTTTATTGAACATGACTCATGGAGAAGAGCTTGGCTCTGAGATGCACCAGGATTCTGTTGTTCTAACTTACCTAGAGGGATTACTAATGCATCAAGCAGCAGGAGGCTCAGGTACTGCAGTTGACAAAAAGTCTACTGGACATAGTGGAGAGGATCAAAAGTTTAAGATTTCTGGAAATATATTTCCCAGCTGTCAAAGTAATGGTCCAGTTCTTAACACAAATACATATCGGGGATCTGGCATGCTGCACCTCAAAAAAGCAAGACTGTTGCAGTCTTCAGAAGACTGGAATGCAGCAAAGAGAAGGCGGTTGTCTGATTCCATTGTGGATTTAGATGGAAAAAAGGAAGCCTTGTTAGCTGGCATGGTTGAAAATGTGCCTAAAGGCAAACAGGATAGCACATTACTTGCCTCTTTGCTTCAGTCATTCAGCTCTAGGCTGCAGAGTGTTGCTCTGTCACAGCAGATTAGGCAGAGCCTTAAGGAGCAAGGGTACTCCCTTAGCCATGACTCTTTACAAGTGGAGAAAGATTTAAGGTGCTATGGTGTTGCATCCAGTCACCTGAAGACTCTGCTGAAGAAGAGCAAAGCAAAAGATCAGAAGTTGGACAACAGCCTGCCTGATATAACAAAGAACCTGCCCAAAGAGAGGTTTATAGAATCTCCTCATGCGGTGCAGAGTGGACCTAAGGTGATAAATGAGCCACTGTCATGTGCTGCAAGATTACAAGCTGTTGCAAGCATGGTAGAGAAACGGTCTAGTCCCGCTGCTTCGCCGAAGCCCAGCGTAGCATGCAGCCAGCTAGCTCTACTCCTTTCAAGTGAAGCGCACTTGCAGCAGTACTCCAGGGAACACGCTTTAAAAGCACAAAATGCAAATCAAATAGCAAGTGAGAGACTTGCGGCTATGGCCAGATTGCAAGAAAGCGCTCAGAAAGATATTGGCCAATTCGGTTTAGCAAAAGGAATGACAAGCCATCTCAATGGTCAAATGGGATCATCGACCAAAACGGTACCTAGCAAAAGCAGTATGGCACCATTTCAGAGTTCAGTGGGAATCATGCATTCGACTCCCAAAAATGTGGGATACAAAAGTACTTCGGAGAGGAGTAACCTGAAAACTTCTCCCAGCAACAGTCTGCTCTTGCATCTACTGAAAAGCCAGAATACCACCAAACACGTAAAAGGGCACGAACAGAGTGAGAGGGCCAGCATTTTTGAAGACAGCAGCACACCAACAACTATTGATGAGTATTCAGACAACAACCCTAGTTTTACAGATGACAGCAGCGATGATGAAAGCTCCCATTCTAACTGTCTTCCTATAGACCTGTCCTTCAAACAGAGGACAGATAAACCAGATGCAGGTCCACCTGCATCCCTGGACAACCTGACTCAGTCCTTGCTTCATAACTGGGATCCGAAAGTTTCCTGTCCGGAGAACAAGGAAGACAAAGACACTCCGAAAGCTTCCAAGCTGAATCCCCATCAGAAAGTAACGCTGCTTCAGCTGTTACTTGGGCATAAGAGTGAAGAAAAGGTCGACAAGAGTAATGACCCTCAGGGACCACACAGTGCAGCTGATGTGGCAAAATTCACTGTACAGACTGGTAAAAGGACTCCTGTTACTGACAGTCCCAGCGCAAATCGAATGACTCCGTTAAGCACTCCACCTTTGCTGGCTTATGTAAAAGCAGAGTCTCCTATAAATCTCTCACACCAGTCGTTAGCCATCAAGCGTAGCTCGCCACCGTACGCCTGCAGCATCCAGCCGGACAGGCTGGTGAATCCCGCATCCAAACATTTGATAGACCTTTCTAAAAGCAAAGAAATTCAAGGAGCCAAGCTGAGCAGGAACGATAGTCCCCAGAACTCTTCAGCTTTCAGTGCCAGCAAGCTGTTGCAGAACCTCGCTCAATGCGGCATGCAGACTTCCATGTCCAGCGAAGAACAAAGAGCTAGCAAACAGCTGCTACCAGGGAACACAGATAAACCGGTTGGCTTGATTGATAGATTGAACAGCCCTCTGCTCACGAATAAATTGAGCACGCCTGAAGAAAATAACAAAATATTCAGTTGTCAGCCTGCACCCGCTGAACAAGGACTTCCGGGTTCCGAAATAGAAAATCTCCTTGAAAGGCGCACTGTCCTTCAGCTGCTTCTGGGAACTCCCAGTAAAGGTAAAAGTGAAAAGAAAGAGAGGATGCTTTTAAGAGATGAAAGTTCTCAAGAACAGACAGAGAAGGCTTTGAATGAGCAAATATTGACGGTGAAAATAAAAACCGAACCATCTGAAGAATCAAATGTTCCTTATAATTCAAATGCAGAACAAGTAAGAGAGTGCAAGGGTAACAAATTTCAAGGATTTGTTCATTCACTGCAGAAAAACACAGCTGCTTCTCCAGCATCCGAGGAGCTGAAATCTGAGCCTCTTTCGCCTCAAGATTTCTCTTTCTCCAAAAACGGGCTGCTAAGTAGGTTGCTGAGACAGAACCAAGACGGTTACCCTGCAGATGAGCTGGACAGAACTCACCGCAACAGTGAGCTGCCACACTTGGAATCAAAGAGTCTTTGCACAGTACCGAAGAAGAGGAAGCTTCATGCTGAGCCTTTGGAAAGCCCATTAAAAAAGATGAAAAGTAATGTGTCTGATGCTGCAAACAATCACGCTTCTCCTACCGAGGCACTGTACGGGCCTTTGCTTAACCAGCAAGAACTGAAATTCAGCAGAAGCGATGCTGAATTTAAATATGCTGTAAGTCATGGTTCAAGTAATGAAAGCGAAAATAGGAGTTGGTCGAGAGATAGTAAAGGCTTTAATGTGTTGAAACAGCTGCTTCTCTCGGAAAACTGTGAGAGAGATCTGTCACAACATAGGAGTAACATGCTAACGGAGGGCAAGAAAAAAGGAAACAAAACCAGTGCAACAATTAATAAACCTGAATTCAGCATTTCTTCAGTAAATGCATTAATGGGAAGCCCTGTGCAACAGAACAATTGTGTAGATCATAGAACATTTCAGTATCCTGTAGCAGTAAAAAGTCCTGCAGGTTCCCCCTTCCCTGAACATTTGGGGAGTACAGTGTCTAGACTCGAGTCCGACCACTTTAACATGTGTCCCATGCCCAGTGAAAAAGGGCCCATCAGATGGGTGATCACAGGTATGGACAAGAACGATTATGAAAAAGACTCTCCGAGACTGACCAAAACCAATCCAATATTGTACTACATGTTACAGAAGGGCGGCAACTCTGTTAGTAGCCAAGAAGCACATGACAAAGAAACCTGGAATGAACTTTCATTTACTGATAGCTCAACTCATGTTACAATCAAAGAGGAGTTGACATCTGATGCAGAGCTTAAAACTCCTTTTAGTAACTTAAGAAGCCCTTACAACAGCCATATGGGGAGTAAGACCTCACATCAACATGGTGTGAATGGAGAAGTGCATGGACTTCTGGAAAAAGTGCTAACAATCAAAAAAGAGCCAGAATAAACTACAGCCTCTTCAATGAGTTTACAATCAGTGGTTTTGAATCTTTGTTTAAAAAAAAAAAAAGAAAAAGAAAAAGAAAAAAATAAAAATTAGTACGAACTTGACTACTGTATAAATTGAGCATGATTTTAGAAAAGCATGGTCTAATTGAAACATGTTTTCATTTGATAAACTTTTTATTTTTCTGGTGATGTTATTTAAAATACATGTAGATAAAATTTGCTTTACAATAGATTGTCACAAGGAAACTAGAAAGGTAATTTGTACAAGATATTTCTGTATGCATCAGATTAAGTTATGAGTACTCTTTGATCAGAGTCTTATTTGGATCTGCAAGTTTTTGGTATAACATAAAGTGTAAGCGTACAGCCTAGGTGGTGGTAATGCTGCGTTTCCTCCCGCCCTGTAAAATAATCCTTTTTTTTTTGAAAGCCTGAGCATAGAGACAGTGTACTTTTTTTTTTTTTGAATGTTTAATACGTTTTGTGAAATTTTAAGAATAACTTAAGAAATGGAGCAGTCCGTCCAAGGTATTAGCTCGTCATATTGGAAAACCTGTGTCAGTGTTAATAATCGAAATGCACTGAAATGTATTTTTTAGTGCTTCCAAAATTTTTATTGTTATTTTTAAATCTTGTTTGTGGTCCTGCCGGAATAGTGGTGTAAAATCTATTTTTCTTCTTTGCCCTGCTCTTGACAAATGCCTTCCTCAGAATCCTTAGCCATAGTTGCGAGTTACTAGTTAATGATTAAGGGGTTTTTCTAGGTTTTTATACAAAAGGCAGATTTTCACAGGCCATGCATGAGTCTTTTTGTCAGCGCATTCCTGTCACTTCCCTGCTTAAAAGGGGAAAGCCAAAATGCCTCTTGGAGTAGTGCAGTTGAGAAAGCTTAGCACATCTATTTGGTGAGGAAAATGGTGGGAAGTTTGTGAAGCGCGCGAGTGGAATTGTCTGTTCAGCACCATCCTGCTTCCCCTGCAGGAGAATATCAACTGTGCTAAAGCAGCACATCAGGCTTCCACTCGAAGATGGAATAGGATTTTAATGAAAAATGTGTTGGCCTCTTCCTACAACCAGGGAAAAGAATCCATATTCTGCCAATATTTATTACTCTCTGAACAGCTGATGCATGGTTTAATGCACTAGCCTTTCACTGCAGAAAATCTGGTTTTAGAATAATTTTTCAGGTTGCACCGAGGATAAAATTGTGGTTTTGTCATGTTCTGTAATGGATAGTGGGACACGTCTGAGAAATCCTCTTCTGCCCTTTTCCTCAATCCCCACCTGTGCTGTGATTTGTAACATCTGGCAATATCAGCCTGAGATGGGAGTAACTGAAAATTGCGGTGAAAGCTGAGACGCCTTAAAAGAATTGCTGGCTGGGGAAGAGCCATGTGGCTCTGCTTTCCTGTTAACACTGTCGGTGTTAACTCCATTTGCAGCCCTTATTTCTCATGGGGGAGGAGGAGGACAAAATCCAGTTCCTCTAAATTACATGCATTATTGGCAACCATACGTTTTGCTGAACTTTTTACTCGCCTGAAAAAAATGTGCTCTGTAGCTTCTAATTTCACCGATAATCCCCTATGCTATCAGCAAATGGTTGAATAGTTGGCTTGCACCGACAACGAAAGCTGTGCTCTGTTTTCATTTTGACCGTTTCCACCATTGAGAGCCGATGACATGACAAAACTGCTGTTTCTGTCCATCTCGTGTTTGCATAGCGGGGACGAGTGATGGGGCATTTTGCTCTTTTCCTTCCTGGTTTGGTTTCAGAGATCCTTTTCCCAGACTGCTGGCTTGCCGAGACGGAGCGAGCTGTTGCCCCCCCTCTCGTCCTTCACCCCCCTGCCTGGGATCGGTTTCCCTTCTTTCCAGTGCAGTCCCTACTGAAAGGGACTTCTCCTGTCTGACAGCTGGAAAATGCACCACTATTCTGTTTTACCCCCCCTGGGGGATACCTTCTTTTAGGGAACACATATTTGGCAGTATCTGACATCAAACATTCCCCCTGGTTTATATGAGAAATAACAGAGCGATTTAAAGATATATTTTTATGTTATTTGGGTGAAGCGTAATATATTAATGGGCTGTACAAAGAAGATTTATATTTTAAAACCTTCACACAAATCTAGTATCATTTTAAATGTCATTGTCTGAAGTATAATATAAAAATAAAATTTTGTTTGTCTTTAATATTGCATTTGTAAGTGGCCCAATGACAATTCAGATGTCTCATAGAATAATCATTAATGAGATAAAGTATATTTTGGATTGACAGTGGAACTGAATTCTTTTTATATGAGTCAACCCAGCAGAAATATTAAAAAGATGGTATTTGTTCCATCCATTAAATGTCTCTTAAAGTCTTAATTGATTATTTTTCTTGAAACAACGTGTATATAGCTAGGAAATATATACAATATAGAATAATAGATGGTCCTTGGAGTAAATACAGGGCTATAATTTACCTGAAGGGCTCCACAGAAAAATGCAGCTTGAAGGGATGTGAAATAATCTGGTTGGAAAAGCTTCAGTAAAACAAAGTTGAGATGAAAAGTAGGGAGGAGAGTCTAACCCTAATAAAAAGTAGTATTGGAGTCTAGGAGTGTGTTTACCTATGTATTTATTCTATGGTAGTCTATTGCTATAATATATACTTTCGAATATTTAGTTTTTAAAGTTTTATAAAACATTTAAGTTAAAAATGTTAACGGTTTGACCAGTTAATGATTTAGCTTTCTTTTTAGGTGATGGTAATGAAAGGGTATTACCATTCTCACAGACGTCAGTAAACTATAATACACAAGGATCTAAGTTTAGGACATGCTGTTCGTGGAAGAATCATACCTCTTGCAGACGTTGCAATCCCAAGCAGTGTGTAGCGTAACGATGAGGCCCTTGAGAGAGGGTAGGGCGTGCCAACTGAATGCTTTTCAGACAGCTGCTAGGAGGGCAACAGTCTTCTATGTGAAATTCTCCAGAATCGCTCATGCTACCCCTCCCTAGGGAAGAGACGTCATCTTTAAAATCTACCCCATCTACATTTGCAGCCTTTAAACCTGAGGATGTAAGGCTCTCTTTCATCATTTATCTCGTAGCGTGGGTAAATAAAAGGAAGTCACCATCGTTCTCCTTGGGGACTTTTGCCTCTCAGTTGTTCCATCAGAAGAGGAGGGTGCGGGAGCTGGGTTTGCTGCACCAGCAGAAGGGCCGGTAGGCCTGGCCACGTTTTCCCAAGCACCTCAAGGACCCTTGATTTCTGCCAGTCCCTGTAGATGAATGACAAACCAAGGTCATCCATGGAGTAATGCTTGGTGTATTCTCAGAAACTCCTGTCTCTCTGGTTCAGTACATGTTTGCTACTAGGATATGCGTTTTGGCTGCCCCCAGTTTGCTTCCTTGGTCTGTGGGAATGGAAGCTTCAAAGATAGCTCTGCAAACTCAGGAGGCTGAAGTTTCAGCTAGGCCTTTAAACTGTAGACTTGAGGAAAAACGTGGCCTTGTCAAATATTGGCAGCAGTAGCTGTGTAGGCAAAGAGGTGCAGGATCGATGGGTGCCATTGAGTGATCTCGCCATCAAAGGAGCAGGGAGGGAGGGGAGGAGATCACATCCCAGTTGCAGCTGGGGGAGACTGCTGGCAGAAAGCTGCCTCTGCTTCAGGGAGCAGCGAAGAAATGAGTTAGGGATGTGTCTACACCACGCTTAAAGTTGTAATTGCAGCCCCTTGGGACTTAGACCTGAGTTAACTTTAACCTCACTTAACTCAGAGGAGTTGCAGCAGCAGCAGTCGGGTTGCGGGGTGCCCGACGCCTTGTGCAAGGGGGCATTTGCAGGCTCGTGCCGCTTCACCCGCTGTGGTGGCCTAGCGTTCAGGCTAGCTAGATTTGGGGATTGACTCGTAATTGCCATGCAGACAGGCCTTTTCTTTCCAGGGGAAAGCATACGGGACTGAGGTAACCAGATTTCTAGAGTCTCCTCTGCCAAAGTGTGAGGAAATGATGGGGGGTAAATGCATGACCACAGAATCTAAACTCTTTTGCTGGAGGGCTTCTCTACTGATGCCACATAACCACGCAGCTTAGTTTGAGAAGTTTATAAGCATTACGAGATCAAAAGGGAATTCAGCCATAACTTTCACTTTTCTTAGCCATTTACTCTTAGTAATGTTTTTAAATTTTTAATTTACAAATGTTTTTAAAAGAAAGAAATGAACGGTTTAATTTTTCCCTGTTAAATGTTGGTGAAAGTATTACAGCTCTCATTGACGTCAGTGACATGATATTACCAGTTTGTTCTCTGCCACATCTTACAGAGGAGTAAACTGGTAAGTATATATTATATATATTTATATATAATGTAAATATATTGACTTGTTACACCTATAATATGTTGAAATTGGTTTTTAAAAGGTGATGTAAATAGTGGTTTCCTTAATGAAAAATACATATTTTGTATTGTTCTAATGCAAAGGAAAAAAAAACCCTTTTAATCTTTTTTGTTATGTATATTCCATGTATAAGTGTAAATATGATCACATAGGTTTAAAAACTTTTGCATGTATGTATACAGTTGCAAGTCTGGAAGAATGTATAGAAAATACTTTTATTTAAAGTTGTGATTACCTGCTGCATGAAAAGTGCATGGGGGACCCTGTGCATCTGTACGTTGGCAAAAAAAAAAAGTCTTAACAAGTCAGGTCAGTTCAAAACACAACAGTATTCCATTTCTGGACATGACTTCTGCTGTGGTATTTTAGCTTTGTGAAAGAATGTGCTTCAAATCAAAAGGGTCTGGGGAAAAAAAAAAAGCTCAAAACTACTTTTAAAACACAAAGTACTCATACAACTATAATCAGTCGTGTAAGTTCAGGACTCCATTTTGCGTAATCGAAATATTGTACCAGGACTGTTGCATCCCTGTAACACAAAGGAATATTGATTCTCATTGCCATACATTAGAATTTGGGATTTTACCACAACCAATTTTATTGTGATGTGTCTTCAGTAATTTATCTAACTGGTCTCATTTTTTTTATTAGAAATTAATTTCCTCATGTGATGTCACAAAACTGTACATACTGCAGTGTGAAGTTTTTTTAAATCTTTCAGTGTTTACTTCCTGCAGAAGATTTGAATAAATGAGAAAAATGCATTGTCTTGATGGTTTTTAAATCTGCTTTATTTTATGTGTACTTTTGATTACTGGAGTGTTAGCAGGTTCTCTGCATCAGTGCCATTAATATAAATTTCTGACAACAAAAACATCTCAAGGAACTTAGGGACGCGTAGCCTTCAACAAGGCTACTGACTGGAATTGAAGATTCGTGGAGCTGGAAGTGAAACAGTCTAAATCAGATTAGCAGCTTTACTTTACAAAGCACTGTGTTATGTTTTATTCAGATAGCCTTCTGCTTATTAACTTGAAATCAGGGGCCATAAACTGGAAACCTTTAAATGGGAATTTTCATGTGAAAATCATTTTAAACAAATGTTGAAACTTTTTTCGGGTCCCCTATGCAGGACAGGAAAGCCGTGTTTTCCCATAAAACCTACTTTAGTCCTCATCACAGTTTTTTTCAGTTCTGTTCAACTTAAGTTCTTCAGCAAAAGTATGGGAAAAATGAGTGCCATTTTCCAGTGAAAACGGTACAAAGACTAACAGTGCAACTGCATCATGTACAAGGAGCTTTTAAGTCAGGTTATGACATTGATGCAAAGGGTGGATTGCAACATGAGCTCAAGTGCTCTTTCTCCAGAGAATTTTTGTTCCATGATGTGCAGGCACACGGGGTCTGGAGCTGTACAGTTGCAAGCAAGCACTTGGGTCGTGGCTGCCTTAGATAACTGTAACAGCTATTTTCATGAATTGGCCTATGTTTTCTGATCTCTTAGCAATAAACATACAAGCTTTCTAGAAAGCATAAATTATAATTCATGAAATTAATTTAAAACCAGTAATTCCAACTCCATAGATCTCATCTATGGCTTCATAAAGTATGTAGGTGAGCATTTTGACTGCCTGGTATCCTGAGTGGAATAGGATCTGGATACTTTGGATACTTGTGTTTGGATACCTCCTTGGATGTGTCATCTTAAAAGTACGTGTATATAATGCCACCGGTGATACTCAGCTGTGCTTCAGAGCAATAAGACCCCAACCCAGCTTCTGCATAGACCCTCCTCCCTGTAAGTAGGCTTGAGGGATGAATGGCTAAACCAAAATACAGCCGCATGAAAAAGCAAATATACCAAAGGAGCCAATCTAGTCTTCCAATGGCACTGCAGCTTGGAAATAATTTCTGAAATACGTATTTCCTCACTAATATGATTCCTTTGGTTTTGATTCTACCAACCGAGCAAAACCAACAGTATGCCTTTATTTCTCACGTGATGGTGCCCTAGGACAGTTCCTTGGGGCGCTTGAGTATGTTTTATTACTCAAGGGGAGTTCAGGCTCTTCACTATATTTATTCAATTTATTGTGCTGTAACACCAAGTGAAACTTGCTTTGTGTCTAACAGAACAAATGGGCCTGCGGAGCTGAGCATGTGGTATGCTGAACAGCCTGTGGAGGGACGAGGATGTGGAACGGGTGTAAATATTCTGAAAGACACTTCACTCCAAGTGAACACTGACAACATTGGCTTAGTGATTGATAGTAGACTCCCTCAAAAATGCCTCAAGCCACCCGTAAAGAGCGAACTCTTTACAGACAGATCCACGGTCATGCAGAGTCTTCTTGATCTTCAGTGTGTTCCTCACAAAATGAAATACGCATGTGATGTTGATGATTTTTCACAAAACAGCTGCTGGATAAAGAAATTTTTTGCTTCAGAGATTTCAAAATGGGGGGAGGGGGCAAAAATAGCAATTGTGTTCACAGGACTTGGCAGCTTATCTTAAATGCTCCTCAGTGAAACTAATTTTGGCATTTTGGGCATCAGGAACAGATGCGGACTCTGATAGATCGTTTGCAGGCCTATGCATTGCAGAAGACTTTATCAGAGTAGAAAAACTTGTTGCAGTAATACAAACATATCTACACGTAAGAAAAGTAAAGGAAATTATTCTTCATTGACTGTAAACTTTGTCAAGAAAAATGTGATTTTGAAACTGAAGAATACAATGACTATTTTCCTGTACGACACAGCTCAGTGCGTTAGAAATGGCTAATGCACCCATGGGGGTGTCTATAGGGACTTGCTATGAGCCTCAAGCAGCAGCGAGGACAGGCAGGTAATAATTGTTGATAATGCTTTTATTTCCTTTTGAGTGTCAGAGTGACTCAAAGAGAGCATGGCACAAACAGGGCATGAAAATCCTTTCTGCTGGTAAATACCAATGCTGCTAATGAAAGAGCATATGCTGATCCCAAGCTCACAGCAGCCCACTTTGATTTGGCTTTTTAAGGACTGCTTGCTCTTAATGAATAAAGAGATTTGTCACTATTTCCAGATTACTTTTCTGATTAAACTACTCAGAACTTAACCGAATGTAAAACGAACCTTATTGACTTGCGACTGTGCCGGTTAGATAAGCTTGATGCCTGCCTCTGCAATTAAGCTCAGCATGTGCCTTCAGCACATCTTGGCGTGTTGGGGAGAGATGGAGAAATAACCGTGTCCCCCCTTCACAGTATCAGATGATCTTGATTCTCTTTGCCCAGTCTAGGTTGGTGAGATGGGGATACTTCCTCACTAAGTGGGAGGCAAACTGGGCTATTCTGTAAGTTAGCAGGGCCTCTCTGGCCCCAGTCTTTACTGAAGATAGTGTTGACTTTTGAAGTCACACCCTTTTGCATGCTCAGAAATTCTGAAAATTTCAGTACAGAAACCTCAAAGGTGACTTCTGCAAATGAGTTGTGGGTGGCCGCTGGCCCATAGATACATCCAATCTGTTGCTGTTGCCTCTTAATATTTGCCTGTCTGCACCTTTGTAACTCTAGCAAAATGTCATTGTTTTCCAAGTTCTGCCTGACTAGAACCCCTGCCCAAATCTCATCGCTGGTACCAAGAGAGAGAGAAGGAGCTGAAATTTGAGCACATTTTGGAGTTGGATGCCGTGATGCTCAGTCTCTTGTGTGACGTGACTTGGGAAAAGCTTTACTAGGGGTTCAGTGGAGGATGGAATGAAGGTCATCTAATACCTCTGTTAGCTGTTAGAATCGTGCAAATTTTTTCCAAATGTGTTACTCGCGTTTTAAGAAACCCTTGGATTTTTTAAAGAGACCTAAGTGACTCTCGCACGCCTTACAAATGGCTCAGCACGTGAATCGCCTTCAGTCGTGCAGGAAGCCTGCGTCCCTTCAGTTGCTACGCACCGCCCCCCTGCTTGTGTGTATCTGCGTGCCTGTCCCTTGTTGGGGCAAACCAGCAACTTCAGGGTGTTACTCACCTCTTGGGCCACAATTAATTTAAGGAGAGGAGGAAGAAAGAGAGGGAAGGAAAATCTTAGGGTAGCAAGCTACAAAGATGTTATTCTCAAGTGCCTTTTACTTTCTGATCCCACCTCATTTTCCTCTGTTCAGCATGGTCACAGGGAGAGAGTCTTCATTAGCATCTGCAGGAAGAATTAGATACATCAAGGAAACAAAAACCTTATGCTGCTATTCATGTTGTAGATAACATACTAACTGTGGTTCAGTATCACAGCTTAAATCTCAGAGTGTTACTGATGCAGGTTGAATTCCTAGTCCAAAACCAAAAGAAACCTTACATTTAATTATGCGGAACTGCCAATAGCTGGTTGGTTGGCCTGTAAATATGCTTGAAAATCTGAAACGAATTAGTTTAGCTAATCGTTGCATGTAGTCATGTGTCCATCTCATGCAAGCAACTGGTAGCTCATACCATTCTTCCCCTTCTCTATTATTTTGAGTCCTTCTACCTAATTTTTAAACTACATATGAGCCCAGTCATTACCCATGAAGGGCAGAGGAGGCAAAAAAAAAATATATAGTATAGAAGTATATATTTTTAGACAAAAAACTGCTTTGAAATAAGTATTTGCCTAAGGTAGTACATTACGCATTGACTGCATTGAATGCTGGATCTCGGTCTCTCCTACTGAGTATTCACCCAAAGCATTGCATGGTGCCTGTGTACTGAGAGGAGAGGTCATGGTGTCTAACAGCACCTCCCCCCCGGTATCTCTTTCCTTTATTTTAGAAGGCTGCTTGCTATGGCAGAAAGAAGCAAAGTGTATGTCACAGAGCCTTTTTTTCCTCAAAAAATTGCTATATAAGAGTTTTTTAAAGTTACACAGAATAGAAGGGGCAAGTCCAAGGACAGACTAAGAGAAGGAGAATGAGAGAGAAGAGAATTTTTTTTTTTTTAAGCGTCCTCAGTGTGGTCCAGCTGGCAGCCTGTTGCCTGCTCCCATTCTGTCCCACCACCTGTTTCCCAGAGGGAACGTGCACAACGGTGGTGCAGGCAGTGGTTGCTTCCCAGGGGGCCAAATGCTGCCATTTGCATGAGATCTGACGCAGAGAGCTGGGAGCTGGTGGCGGCTGCTCTCGCTACTAACAAAACGGTGGCAGCTGCTGACAGAGGAAGGGAAGGCACCAAAATCCCCTGCGGAAAATGTTAACAGCCCAAAAAAGTCATCCTGTATTTTTACATGGCGTAGATTTGCAGTTATTAATTTAGAAGTGGAAGGAATAATTGTCCAGAAACAGACAGCAGCTATTGTATTGAATACACCCCACTCCTTAAAACTTGCATAGAAGGTCTAAAGATAAACCAGTTACATAAAAAAAGGACTTTTCTTATATCCAGTGGCTTCAACAGATTTTTTCATTGTCTTCCCACATCTGTTTAGCACTTGAAAACTTGGTTCACTTCAGTAAGAAAGGTGCTATTCCAGTTTTCCTGTCATCTTTGTCTCTCTTCTTACATAAACGTTTATGCTGGGCTTACACGAGAATGGTGTGGCTTGCTATCCCTTGTTTGATTTCAAACTACGTAACACAGTACAGTTCTGCCTGCAAAACATCTCCTGACAGTACCAGGAACCTCCTGCATGGAGCAGAAGTCTCCTCTGACCCAGGGTAACTGTTGTGCCTCACTGCTAGGATGCCTGGAGCGGTAACGCTGGTGATACGAGATACTGAGCACTGCATAAATTTCTGCCTGGTTCACTTTTTGTATCTCCCAGTTTGGATCAAGGGGAAGCGGAAATTTTTGGCAGTACACAGAGCATGGGCTGCAGAAGTAGCAGCCAGTTTCCAGGCATCTACTATATTCGTGTTACCCTGCATTAATGGCGCAGCTGTGCCAGGGTCACCCTTTGAGCATGTGCCCAGTTGGCCGAAAGCAGACATGATTACACGGGTGCGGAGATGGTGCTGTCCGTCCTGATGCGGAACGTGGCTGCCTGTCGCCTGGAGCCCCGTGCTCTGCAGGGAAGTAGAGAGTTGAGCACAGGATACCAAATTCTTGACAACTGTAGAAGCATGGGGCGTGGTTTAGTGGTGGGATGGCAGGATTAGGTTAGCAGTTGGACTTGATGATCTTAAAGGTGTTTTCCAACCTAAACAATTCTGTGATTCTATGATCTGTAGGGCAGGGTAGACCTCCTTTTTGTGTGTGTGTGTGGAGCCGTGCTGGATGCTTGGAGTTTGCTCTCCTTCTCTTCTGGATGCACTGTTTTGAAATTATTTTTCTGGCATGGGAACCAGGAGGGGAAGAATCAGATGGATGAGAACAGCAGTCACAGGGCTAAACCCAGTCCCTGGAGTGAGCAACCGGATCAGAAGGTGGTGAAACACAGAGACCTCTGTCCAGAAAGGTATCAAGGCCAAGGGACAGTTACAGTAGTAGATTGGTGAAAGACGGAGTGCTTAGAAAGATGCTCTATGTCTTTTCTATCTAGTATGAAAGTTCCTAGTGTTAGCTGAGACCTGGCAGGGATTAAAAGAGGTACCAAAAAGGGGCAATACAATGGAGCCCCGCTGGCCTCAGCTGCTACTGCTGCTTGATGGGATGGGGGATACACAGTGGCCAGCTGGGTAGATGGTAGCATCCCGAGCCTGGAGGGAATAACGACTGGGTTGGGCTTGCTGAAAGAATCCGGGGTAAGAGGGAGATGCAGAAAAGGACCTCAGGAGGAATATTGTGGTACCAGGATGCCTTGCTTTAGCATCTGGGCAAACAAAGTCAGGTTACAGGGCCAAAATGGTAAGGCTCCTGTAAAAGCAGAAGTTCCTGTTCACCATGTTTTCTTTTTCCATAGCAGAAGTTACAGCTGCTCCATCACCACTCAGCAGCAATCACTGCAGTCTTCCTGCCATGAGCAAGGGTTGCTCTTGCCACAGCATCTACATACAGCATAGATGATATCTGTATTACTATCAGGTGGTGCCTGCAGCCTGTCATGACTGGTTGTGTTTCCTACCACCATCCTCACCAGGAGAAGAGTGATGGTCCCCAAATTATGATTGAGGAACCCCGGGTTTGCATTATGGTAGGATTTAATGAGATTTCGGGTGGGGCATATGGTCATACTGCGTGTCAGGATTTCTCTGTTAAATAGACCAAAAAAGACTTCTTGTTTCAGGGAGACTTCCATGCTAGTGGAGTATCAATGGCACCTGTGTCTGAGATAGACAAGAGAGTATAATTTGTCCTATATCAGCTTCTGGTGTGTTAAAATACATAGCGTGTGGTTTGGCCTTCCTATTTAGAGCACGTAAATGTGAAGATTCCCATGGGAAGAACTGCTGTGGTCTGGTAACCTGTCTGTCAGAAATGTCTTTGCCAGTGACGAATCACAAAGCAGAAGGTAAACTCCCCAACTCTGGGTTCTTTTGCTTCCTGTCTATGTTGGTTATTTAAACCACACTCTGTAACCCTGCCCCCTCTTTGGCCATCTCACCTGGGACCTGTGAGTAAAACCAGGTTAAAATGTACTTGCAAGAGAAACATTTTGGAAATGTAACTCGCTTACAGTGCATTAAGTGAGCAAGTTTAAAAGCCAACGAGAATGAAGAAAATGAAAGAAAGGTTTCTGAAGCCAGAGAGTAACCGAAGCAGAAGCAGGGCACGGGCTGTGAGGGGCACCTGAAACCTGCAGCACCTGACCCCAGGCTTGCGATTCTGCAGCAGGTCCAACCACTAACAGGCTTGGACAAGTAAAGACGACCTTGCAGCAGTGAAAGTGCCTTATTGCGACTGTGCTGGTGGGACCTGATGACAATGGGTTTCTCGGCCAGGCAACATCTCGCAGTGTTTTCCTCAACATAAAGCTCTTTCACATAGGCTTAGTTCCAGCGTTCAAGACTTCAGTGTGTTTTTAGCATGTTGTTTATTTGTCATCTGTCACATATTTCTTGTATCAACAGCGGGGCAAGTTAAACATGGGTCTCATGTCCAAAATAGCTCTTCTTGAAGAACACAAATACAAACAGTGCTTTTGTACTCTCTGATTAGGTTTTTGGGAGGGAAGGGGAACTTCTCTAGGAAGAATAAAAAGGTGGAAGATCTTTAAAGCTGACCATGTCTCCAGCTAATCCAAAATGTTTGGATTTATGTGTAAAATAAGGAATTTTGGTTCAGGGGATTATTTTAGCATTTCTTTCTGTGGAGAGAAATGTAAACGAGCATGGATGTGTACCTGAACGCATGCAGAAGGTGGGTGCAGTGACTCATGCAGACAAAAGAAAAATTAAGAAAGCTGATATTTAAAACAGCAGGGGTGTATAGTGAGCATTCATGTAGAGTAGCCATTATTTATTAAGTAGAGACAGAGTGAGTGGAGCTATACAAAAATATAATGAGACATGCTTCAAGGAATTTGCAGCCTATTACAAACTCAGAAAAAAACACTGCAGGCACATAAAGTACATTAAGTGCTGGTACAAGTTAGCAGTAGTGAAGGAATCTGGCTGAGGTCATTGTTGAAAAGTATTGTGAAAGGAGTAAGTCTGGAGGGGGAAGAGGGGGGAAAGTCATCCGAGGTGAAATTCTTTGGAAGACTTAAGTGGACCTGGCACCAGCTCCTCTGCGTGGGGTGGATTTTATCCTTGATGCTGGGGGAAGATGACTTCCCATTTGAAGAGGCTGTCGGAGGGAGGAGGAGAAAAGTGAAGCTGGTTGAACTGGAGGGGAAGGTTTTACAGTGGGACTTGTAGGCAACTTTTGAAGGCAATGAGAGGAAGATGAGAGCAGGAAGGGAAAGAAGGAAGAATTTGGATGTATGGAACTACAAAATAGCAACTCAGCTTCTTTTGGAGCTAGTCAAGAAGCACTGGTTACAGATGGTACTGAGCTGATTTTCAGGGGTTGAGTCAAGCTAGACCATTCAATATCGTATGAAATTTAGAAAAATGGTAAATAAAACAAGAGTAGAGGAGGAGAAAGATTTATTTGATTAATAAATTCCTTACCTAGACATTGGTATTCCTTATTTTGGGAGGGAGCGTGTTGTTTCTTAACTTGAAACAAGAATGATTATCTGTGGCCTGTGTCATGGAGGTGATCAGAAAAGGAAAGGGCCTGGTGCTGTGGGGATCCCCAGTGATCCCTTAAAAAAAATTTCCATGAATCTAAGAATGAGAAAAAAAGAGGAAGATCAAAAGTGGGGTTGGAAAGAAGTTACTAATTGCCTGGAGAGGGAGGGAAAAAAAAAGTACAAAAAGACTTGTTTGATACATTAAGAAATCTAAAATATGCACTGAGGTGTTTGGCTAAAAGCTCTGATGTTCTTAGAAATGCTGCTGGTGCCCACGCCAACACATTTACAGCTAGCGTGGGTATGTTTGCACAGCCCTGGCGGCAGAGCCATCCTGGGCTATGCAGCCACGCTCTCAGGGCTGTGCAGGAGACTGGCCTTCAGATTTTAGCAGAGAAGCAAAGTGTCATCTGGATCTGAAAAATGAGCAGTAGTGAGGTAAAAACAGGAAAGGCTATGTGGAGAGAGCTGACTCCGAGTCCCCGGGTGCTCCCTGTGTTTATACTTAGTTGCTTTTAACTAGCACAGAAGTATAGTCTGGTGTGTGGGTGGTCCCTGCACTGCAACCCAAGGCTAGTTTTGCTTAGTTAAAGGTTACTGCTGACAATACCATCTTATCACTGCAAGCTGAAAAAAAATGTAACAGGACTTCTTAGTAGTGAATTTTAGGGAATTTTCCTGATGTCTGGTTGCAAGGGACAAGAAAATAACAAATTATGGCATAGCTATTGGGAGAGTTTCAAACTAGCCATGGTTTTATACAGAGTTTGATGAAGTAGATGACTTTACCCACTCTATACATTGAAAAAAAAACCTACCCACACATCCTCTTGTTCCATAATATTACTGTGTGCTCACTGGGGCTGCATGCATAGAGTGGAGCCAAGCAGCAACAGGTAGCAGCAGAGCAGCTTGGTTGTTCTGTACAGAAAACTGCAGAGAGAAGGGGCAGATGGTCTTTCTTCCAAGTCTTCAGATCATAAACTTCAGGAAGGAATTCTTTGTCCTTTTTTAAAATGCTCCAAGAACATCTTCTGGCCTTGGACCTGTTAAGCTATTAATGCCTATCCTTTGCTTTTCCACTGGGAAAACAAAGCAGGCTTGTTTCTTTTGGGTGTGATCTTTGGCTCTCCTTTGATGTAATTTAATGAGTGTCGGTAACGCCTCACCTCTGCAGCCTGACCTTGCTTGCCTTTTTTATGGAGAACGTTGAGACTCAGACTAAACAACAGTGCATTTAGATATGAATTTAGGTAAACTGCATGTTGTTCCCCAGGTATCTGACTGTGCATTTGGGGGGA
This sequence comes from Gorsachius goisagi, assembly GCA_018403395.1. Taxonomy (NCBI): domain Eukaryota; kingdom Metazoa; phylum Chordata; class Aves; order Pelecaniformes; family Ardeidae; genus Gorsachius; species Gorsachius goisagi. Next base: position 33,873 of record BOSO01014427.1, on the reverse strand, counting down.
TTTGCCATTATCTCCAGTTTCTGCATTCCTCAACTCGATTCAGAGCAGGGCTTCTGGAATTTATGGCTTCCTGCATTTATTTCATAACAGTGCAAACACTTCTAAGTCAGTGAATTCAACTATCCTAACAAAAAAATTTGCTTTTTCCAGCTTTCTTTTCCAGGGATGCTCAGAGTCCCTATGGCTCTGGTAGAAAAATATCTGCTGTTGAGAGACAGTCTCTAAAGATTATCCATGTACCATGAGTAGAAGATGCAGGAATTCTTGATGAAATGGAAGAAATATTTTGAAACAATTTAGATTTAATTGTATACCAGGTGACTTTTCACCTGTTCAGCACGTTAGTTAGAGAGAATATACCTTCCCTGTGTCTCCTCAGCAAAATCCGTTTAGAACAACCCGCACAGATCTGGAAACAGAAACTTGCATTTTGGGAAAACAAATGCATCTGAGGACTGCTGCCCCTGCCAGATTACAGGAGTTTATTACTCTTAGGGGAAAGCTTAATAGTCTGTTAATTGAGAAGACAGAAGATCTTTTACACTTGGCTGCACACTATTATTAGGAGCATAGCAATAAAGGGAGCAAACCTTAGCCTACATATTCAAGCAAAATTTTGCAGAATAAGTTTAACGAGATAGTGATGGATTATCCATGTTACAGTGTGCGTGGTTCTCTGCAGAGCACAGAAGGGCTAATAGTAATAAAAGCATTGATTACAGACAGGGATTCTGCTGATTTTTATTATTGCCACGGACAAGGTGCAGTTGCCTGAGCAAGCCACATGTTTCCTCAATATTGTGTGAGGGCCAACACTGTGAGAAGAGCTGGGGCATTTCTGGTGCTTCTGACTTCATCCACAGACTGCAGAGTTGCAACTCTGTAATATCATGGCAGTGTGCAGTCAGGCCTAGCTTGCAGAAAATTACCAATTTTTCCGAAATCTCGCTGCTTTTTCAACTTTGGATCCAGACTACTAGATAAGAGTGAACAGTGAGTTCCTTGAAGGTACGGAACAGTTTGTTCCAAGGTTTTGCTCGCTTTGTATGCAGGCAAAACTGCTGCTTTTCAGAGTGTGATCTGATGGAACTGTGATTCACACATAGTAGCACTGGTACCATGACAACTCCAGATTCAGCCGTGCTTGTGAATTTCAGTCTCGGCTCCCACTGCCAGCCCCGTGTCTTTTATAATTCCCATGTTTTGTTTTGTTTTGTTTTGTTTTCAAATGGTACAGTGTCACTCTGAATTGCTTTTAAGGTTTTAATGCAAGTTGGTACTGCCTCAACTTAAACAGAGAAAAGCACACTTACATTAAACTTGCAAACACTTCTGGTCTTCCATTTTTATACCTAAGTAAATTATGGTTCGTAAACAAGAAATGATTTGATAAACTCTATTGTGATTGATTCTTATCGACTTAAAATAAGTCAAGACGTGCAACCGTGCTGCCAGTATGAAGTCTATGAAATTCAGATCTCAGGCATGCTTGTGAGTAGCTCCTGGCGCTTGCATGTGGTTTTGCCAGGGCAGCTGCTTGAGCCCACATCTCCATTCCAGGGAGGCAGAGAGGTCTCTTGCAAAAGAAACTGTGGGCTTTTGAATCTGCATATCCAAATCCAGTTTCCAATGGATCTGCACCATATGCTATTTGGGAGAAGATTATTTTAAAGCAATGTTTAGAGCATCTGCACTGGGGAAGGTAGAGAGCATGCAAGCGTTGCAAAGCAGAGGTAATATTTCTTTTTAAGTTTGTATGTTTCTTGTCACTGTGATTTAGAGTTACTGCCACAGGTTTTTTTTTAAAAAAAAACAAACAGATTTTTTCCCCCCAGTGACATGAGTTAATTTAAGTACAAATGCTCTTGCCCTGTCCTTTGGGTATCCGCTACAGGAGAGAAACTCATCCTCTAGGCGTTCTTAGGCTAACACACAGGACATACACCAGTCTTTCCCCCAAATTTGAACAGCACCTGTGTTTTAATGAGACCATCATCTGTTTTTATAGACAAGCGATTGGTTCAAGTGCAGAAATCAAAGAGCTGGAGGAAGGCACACCACCGGGGTCTGTCTCCTTGTGGGGGAGAGCCCACAGCCAGCCAGCCCCCTGCCCCACGCGGCCCTTTTCGGAAACTAGGTGTCTGCAGGAGCGGTGGGCAAGCATTCATAACGTGCATATTTGTAAAACTTTGTGGTTTGCTGAAGAAGTTTCTGTTTATGCTCCTATTTTTAAAAGAAATCAGGGCTGCTGTGCAGGAAAGGTTTGCATCTGGCCTGATGCTAAGGAGCTTTTGGTGGCTGACATGCTGGAGCTGACGAAGGTTTTACCAGGAGGGGGATCTTAAGTAAAGAAAACTTATTAACTCCTACTTCTGCGAGCACGCTGCTGTAGCTTGAGGCACAGGAGCCGGCTCTCTTGCTGCACCGTATTTGTCTTGACCGTCCGGTTACTCACCTGGTTGAGTCCTTGCTGATGCTAAATTTCCAGTGTTTCCTTCTGTGGGGTGGTTTGCTTAAAAACAGGTACGATCGGGGCCGTTGGTGTAGATGGCCGCTTCCCAGGAGGCAGGCATAGCACCCGTGAGGGCTGGGCCATCCCGACCCCACTGCACCATCCCGGTCGGGTCGGACAGCCCGTGCTGGCCCCATGGCGGGCCTGTCCCTGTCCCTGCCTCCCTCACGGCAGGGCCTGTCCGGCCCCACGGTGGGCACAGGGGCTGGGGCTGCCTCTGGGCCACCCCTGCTCCCCGTAGAGGCGGTGGGACCGGCCTGACCCTGCCATGCCCTGCTGGAGTGGGTGGCCCAGGCCATGTCCCCAGCGCCCCTGTGCCATAGCAGGAGTGGGGAAAAATGTCTGTCGAGCTCTTGGATGAGGCACTTTTCCTTGTTCAGGACAAACTGAGGGCAGAGGCCCAGGCACTTAATTTGGAGGTGGTATCTGAGATCATGGGAAGGTATATGGAATTTGCCTGCAAGACATGCACCATCCACTGACATGGTTTTGTAAATCCCAAAAGGGTGTAAAAAAAACCCAAACACACAAACCCCCTCCCCAACCCCAAGATGAAGAAGAGGAACTTTTCAAACCTTTCTTTGAAACACATTTTTTAAAAATGCAGCAGATCTATTGTGTCTCATGATGAGTACTGAGTAGTCTCCTGATGATACAAATTCTGTCGTCAACTCTGCCAAGAGCTGAGATGTATTTTGGGCCCGTTCACACCCTCTTACCCTGGCACCAAATGTACCGATGTACTGCTCTGGCTGGGTTGTGCTGCTGCTCTGACCAGGTCAGGTATGATGCAGACATAAAAAACCAAACTGATGCCTGGCATGGGGATGTGGTGCAGCCGGCATTTCCTCCCAAGTCCTCCCTCCCGGGGAGCAAGAGAGAGGCTCCCCGTGCCACCCCACAGGAGAGGGCTTCTGTGGGCCAGAGCTCTCAGGGGTACTTGGGGATTGCTCAGAAAGGAGACGAGGCTTGAGGAGAACTCTTCTGCTGATGGCAACTCCCCTCCATCAACGACCTAAGAAAATCTCACAGCCAGCTAAAACATCACCAACACTGTGTCTTTAGGTCTTGCTAGGACAAAGTTGAATACTGTGGCTAGCATGGCATCTCTACTGTGCCCAGATCTATGAGCTACTCAACAGAGTCAAGGTAGTCTAAGAAAATGTGATGACTGCTAGAGCTGCCACGGAGGAATTTGGAGTAAGACACTAGCAAAATAGAGGAGACAGTGCACAAGCTGATACTGGCTTCTTGACCAAGGGCTTCACAGTCCCTTTCTCTCCAAGAGAGAGGTCTTCTGGGTGTAGAGAAATGGCAATACAGCCAGTCATCGGTGTTACCAGCTGGGGAGGAATCTCAGCCACTCCACAAACCAGCGAGTGATGGAGACTGAAATGCACCCAACGAAGGGAGGGGAAGTTTCTGTGTCTGCAACTGCTGTTCTTTTTTCACATTGGTGAAACTCAAGTCTGCACAACTACGCCTGCAGAGAAGCATGAAAATTCCTCGCAAGAAAAACTTGTGATAACAGTTGGCATGTTTCGCAGACCAGAGACGCTGACAGACGGCTCTCAGGAAGCGAATGGGAGCACTGCACAAGAATATTAACATCTGCCTGCCAGGAACGAAGCTTGGGGGCCATGTTTTCCAGCAACTGAAATGAACTGACAGAGTTTGGGCAGCTGCCTTTGAATACGGAGCTTTGAAAGATTTGCATCCCTCTCCTGCAATTTGACAGCCCGATCATGTGTAATACTCCTGGTGGCTAACCTTTCCCCACACACTTGGTTTCCATTGCTGCAAACTGACTGGGTGCTCTGATAGCCTGCCAACTGTTGGAATTTTAAGGCAACGAACAAACGCGCTTTGCAATTATTCTTTTTTGCATGTGCTTGTTTTAATATGTTCAGATGTGGAAGTACTTAACTGCATAATGCCCCAGATGTCTGAAGGCCTCTTGGGGATGAGAGCATGCACTGGTGATACTGTAGCCTGGGACGGTGCTTTTTGTGTGCATTGGGAATGACTACAATTAGTAATGGCAATTTAGGACAGGAAACCACCTACCTAGAGAAGAGATTGACTACAGAAGGATCCATGCCCAATGATTCTGAAAACCAAGCCATATTTAACATTCAGATAAAATGAAGATAAGCCTGAAACTCAGCCACTCAAAAAGCAAGTTAAAGTAGGTCAGTGAGTTTAGACCCAGCACTGCAGTTTGAACAACTCACAGAAAGCATCTGCATATTTTTCAAAACATAGGCACTGCCTAAAGCCATTGCTTTGCAGCAGATCCAGAAGTAGACTGAACATTCAAAAGTCTGATCTAAGACCTTCCAATGCTTCAGTAACACAGAAAATGAGACTAAATTGTCATTCTTTTTAAAGAAGTGTTCAGTCAGGGAAAAAATTTAGAAGGGTTAAGCTTCAGCTGACACGTGCCCTACTTCTCATATGAGCTTACAAGGAACAGCGGTAGGAATACATCTCTGAGAGAGCAAGCCGAGCATGAAGCTTGGTTTTTGGCCTCTGAGTCATACCCTTATGCCCCACCTTGGGGTTTGTGTGGTGCCACACCACTTCCCTCTGGCTCAGTCCTGCCCACTGCCAGCTGTTTTGTGCAAGGGCAGAGACTACCTACAGCCAGGACTACCAAAACCCTCCCTGCACGTAACAAGGTTGATGCAGCGTTAGAGTGTGCAGAAGAAAAGGTAGCAAGTACTTGGCTTCCCCTGGGCAATGAAGGTTGGTACCATGGAGGAGATGCCTCTCTCAGATCCCAGCAGGGCACCCAGAAATGCAGCAGGCTGGGGCAGTCCTATGGGAAACAACTGTACTGCTCGCCGCTAGGAAGCATGCAGCAGCATCGCTGTTTCCTCACATGGGGCCAATGCTAGTAATAAAAATAGAGTTAATGTTAACTCATTACTGGGAAAGAGTAGCAGCATTGGTCAATTGCTGGGGCTGGCAGGTGACTTCTCCTTTTTTGTGTTGGTATTTCTTCTCTCCTGAAAACACAGAAACTTCTGGTTCTGGTATGCTGTTTCTCTTCGGGTTTTCAGCCCCAAACAAGAGAGTTGGTTTAAAAAAAAATTTAAAAAAAAGAAGAAGAAAAAAATCCAACCCAGAATAAAGTGACACCACATAGCTGGCTAGAATCCTTAATCTCTCTTGATAGCACAGGAAAGCTTGTACAGACTTTCACAGTGAATGACTCAGGTTGGTATTTAAATTTATTTGAGAAGAAATCAACCTAAAAATATAAGTGAAGACTGATGCAGTTTTCTAGGTTAGGTCTGCCTTATTTAGTGAGCCTCATTACATGTTCAATGACATAAAACCAGGTGGCAGTTGACACACTAAACCAGTCTAAACAGGTCACAGTCTGCTCCAATGTCAATCATTTGCCTGGGGTCAGGAAGTAAAAGTGGGCCATGGCTTCATTTCTAAAAACATCAGATTCGTTTTTGTTCCTTGTTAGTTTTGTTCAACTCCCATGCTGAAATACAGTGGTCACATGCATCCCATGTAAGCAGCTGAACCTGAGACTGCATCTTCAGTAGGCAACCGCTGCACAGATTTGCTGCCATTCCTCACTGTGCAGGGTCCACCCCTTCCTTTTTTTGGCTGCTGAAAGGGTGGTTGTTTAATATCCCTCCCGCCTTGAGCAAAAATAATTTCCGATTTCACAGAACAGCTCTCTTAAACAGCTTGCTCTATGTATGCCAAAGGTATACACAGTCACGAAACATACGTACCGGGGTACAAGTCTGAGCTAATAGACTGGCATCGCAATCTTTCCTTTGGTGCAGCTATGCTGATTTACGGCAGCTGATCGATCCCTCTGCTGCCTCTCTTTTCAGTTAGCAGGGTACTTACAGGAATATACCTTTTTGCTAAAGCGGAGTTTTCTGAAAATGCATCGTATACAGCAGCCAGGCAAAAGCTGGTGCTGTGTGAAAAGAAAGCTTTTGTAAAACTGTGTTTTTTCTATGAAACCAGGGCATAGGCTTATTTCAAAGGACAGCACTTAATTGTACAAACCTACCAGGTTCATTCCTTGGTTTCCAATCCCCAAGTAGTTAGTCCATAGGAAAAACATTAATATTCCTTGAAGTATCCAAACACAAAATACAGCATTTTACTTTCCTTTCCAATCCAGCTGTAAGGCCAGGGTCCTCATTTTCAGCCCCATGTTAACAGTGCAGTGAAAGCAGTGGTAGGTCAGCAGAGAACTGGCCTGAGCTTTTTCCACTGAGGACATACCCCAGTCTGGGTTTCTTTTAGTATGCAGCACCACTTTCACTGTGTGATACTTCATCATGTCGGTGATGCTTTCACCAGGTATTTTGGAGGCTTTAGTAATAAAAACATAGGCAACTGCTGAATCAAGTGAAAATTCATCACAATCCTTTTAGATAAGATGCTAAAGGACCCTTGACACAAGTCTTTCCGTGATAAATTTCTATTGTGTGTTAAATAAAATTACTTAGAATCATATTCCAATGTTTAATTCCAGGCAGCTGTGTGGATCATCAACATTCCTAAAGGATCTGAGGTAAATTCAATTACTGAGAAATATTTCACCTGATGTAGAAAAGTTGAGTGGTGTGCATTACATTATTAGATGTTTGTTTATTGATTTCTGAGGAGTTATCCTGTTATAGTTTTTTAATCCTGCTACAGACTGCCTCAGGTTTTTGAAAAACACTTTGGGTCTGAACAGCCATATTGAAGGAGCGATTTATGTGGTCTTAGTGTGAGAGAAGAAAAAATCAGCATTTTTAAATTTGTCACCAGTTGGAAACTAAGATTTAAATTTGACAAGGGTCATATCTGTATGAAGTATTTTAGATGTGCTTCTCAATACAAAAGAGTGAACAAGCAGAAAAATTTTGAGAGGCAGTTCATAGATGGAAAAAAATATTGCTGCACAAATTTTAAGAGAGAAATTTGCTGGAAACTGAGATGGAAGCTTTCCAAACTCTGATACATACTGTAGCATAAACTGGATTTTAATGGTATCTGCCATTAACTGTTAACTGTATTGCAATTCTGCGTGGATCAGTAAATTCGGTATAATATAATAAGAGTTCAGCATATATCTAGCTGGTGCGGTAGAGAAGTAGTTTTGTTCATGATTATAGAGTGATTTGAGAGCCCCCAGCGGAAATGCCACATACTCTTGCCGTTATTAGGCAGACACGCCTGGGTTGACTTCAGCAGATTTGCAGCTTCTGTTGGGTATGGGGATATGAACCTCTTTCCCAAAATTAATGCTGTTGAGAGATGCATGAGCTGTATCATGTATCTCGTGTGAGTACCCAGTTTGAGGCAGCTGCTTGCTGGGACGGGCAGCAGGGGAGAAAGGGCTCGGCAGGTCGTAGGCTTCAACTACGGCTGCCAGAAAGTGGCTGAGCACGGCCTTTGAGTTATGACCATGAGTCTGGAGGAGAAGAGTCCTGCGCTGCTTAGTCCTGATGCAGTTTTCATTCAAAATCACTGTACGTGGGCTTTCCTCAGAGGATACGAGTTATTGCCAGACCTCTCAAATACTTGCTTGTCACCTGCTGCAGAATGGGATACAGCAGTGCCATCTCCTCTTATTCCCTGTTCCCAGCGAAAGCAACTCTTGGTCAAACCAGTACCACTTCTTTAGCCACCCATGTGCTCTCTTCTTTTGTAGCTGGTTCAAAGTACACCTTTGCATACTAGAGACCAAACAAAAATGAATGCTCCAATTCTGTGTGTCTGAATATAAACCTGAGGCTGAGCCATAAGCAGTTAAAAACAACCCCCAAATCCTGGGACCAAAGAAAGAGACTTGTGCTTCACAGTTCTATAAATACATGCTGATTTTGCAAAGCAACATAGCGCTAGTGCTTGTCATTACCTGGTAAAATAAATATAAGTGATCTGTTTAAACAACAAAAAAAAAGGTACTTTTTAGACTTGTATATGAATCACCAAAGCATGCTAAAGCTGGTTGTGGGAATGTTTGGTGGGGACTGCAAACTAGTGAGATCATTTTCCCAGTGGAATTGTTGATTACTCATTTTTCTTGTTTTCCTTCATAAGAACTCTCTCCAAGGTTATGTATTTTAGGATCATAAGTGTAATTGTATCCTCGGAGCATATCAGTTCAGTTTATGTAGAGTGCATCATGGCATGTGTCATATGAATTCACTGGTCAAATGCTATCTCGTGCTGGTCTGCATTAGTTCAGATTATCAGTAGTTTGTAAGTGTAAGACCATGATCTTTGTTGTCAGTCAGTAGATATCTAAAACAGAGATCATCAAACCTTTTTCTCAGACTTATCCTGCTGCTGACAATGTAGGCTCCTTAGCAATAGAAGTAAGTGCTCTATTTTGTTGACTTTCTTGAAGGTTTGCAGAGATTAGTAGTGCTCTGTTCTAAGTTTCAGAATAACTGGAAAATAATCAGTCATCTTCTATTTACAGGAGCCCATTTTCTAGAATAAAACTGAAAACCACAGTTTAGCATCCAGCATTGAGAAATACGTGTAAGTTTTAATAAGGTCTTTAATGAAATTGAAAGTTTGTGTTAACAGAATGTCACAGCTTCTCAAAGTATCACAGCTGTATATGTTTTCAATGTAAAGTAATAGTGGCTTGAATATAATGGAAGTATAAGGAGGTAAGTTGTTTTACTGAAAAAAAATAATCTGTTTCTGACTTCAAAGAAACTTAAACAGAAGACGTAGAAAACATTAGTTCACTGATCACTTTCTCCAGAGCCCTTAGAAATCAATGGGAATTGATGGGTTGGATGCAATCAGCCACAGCAAATGTGAAAGCTTGGTAAGAAAAAACCCTCATAAGCAAAAAGAAATTATGTCTGATGGGTGTGGATGCCAGAAAATTACTTTCCATGCGGATTCTTAAAAATATTACTTCTTCAACAAATAGTTGTAAAAAATATTTCATGCTGTGTTTTATACCTGTTTTCTAGGGACCATGCTTTTAATTGCAGCCCACTGATTCAACTAAGAGTGAGGAACTTGAACATGTTCACACATTTCTCTCAAAATTGTTAAGTCTTCACAGAACTGAGATAGTTACTAAGTTTAAATTACTTTTACGTATTCAGATAATCTTCTGAAACTCATTATGACTGTGGGCAAGTTACTGTAACTGCTATTGAGCCAGGTTGCTGTTTATTTCAGTTCACATTGTGTTAGACTTTCATTTATAGAATTGCTTCAAATCTACGTATTTGGATATAACCAGTAGTGAAATCCCCAGTTAAGCAAAGGGGCTGAAATAACAGATTTACGTTGATAGAGGAGCATAGGAAAGTTTCCTTGTAATACTGGGCTCTAGAGACTTTTTTTAACATTTTATTTCCCTGTTGTAGCCGGGTGATATTAGTTATCCACTGCACAATATAAATTAAACAGCAGCTGGTTGGCTCCCACATTATTCTGTAGATGTCTTCAGTATAGGTATTTCAAAATTCAGCCTGGTATATCACTTCCCATATGTTTCACACTGAATTCTCAGGAGAGGAATGTCTGCCTTAGCCTAGATACTTCCAGTCACACCTTCCTGGTATGGAAATTCCTGGTTCATACTTTAATCATAAATGTACTTTTTCTACATCTTCACAAGCATTGGCATTTGCTGTTCTTCTTCTAGCTGCCTGCCATTTGTTCACTGGCATTATCAAGATGGGTGAAAATAAAAAAAAATCTTTCGACAAAAAAAAAAAAAAGGATTTGCCACTTTTTGAAAGATTCTATCAGAAGCAAGGTCATAGCAGAACACCTCAAGTGAGCCCAATGGTAGCAGCATAAAATATCCAGCAAGTATTCTGTATACTAGGGAAAAGTGCAATCTCTTTTTTTTTTCTTTTTCTAAAAATAAAAATAGATTTTTAATGTTTACAGCTTACTGTTGCCCTGATTAGCCACAGCTCTTACTAGACTCATTGGAGGCATCCAGTAAGATCTCACTTGTTGGGGCTGCAGGTGAAAGCTTAGAAAATGGAGGATTTTAATAAGGTCAGCAGCAAAAGGCCAGAAGTACTTTCATACTTCCCAGGCAGTGGGGTAGTGAGCCATGCTGCACAGGTGGTAGGGACAAATGCCTATTTCCCATTTGCTGTGCAGTGTCAACACACCAGTACCTGCTGCTAAGCCTACGGGTTAAGGTTTCCTACTCAGCAGAATGTGTACAGTGGCTGTGGCTGATATTTTCTCATGCTGACTCTTTTTTTTTTTTTTTTTTGTGCTTTGAAGACTAAGTCAGCCTAAGAGAGAAAACAAATTATGAAACTTTCCCTATAAGGGTGTTTCTTTCTCCAGGGTTACCTGTACTAAATGGCACATTAGGGTGAAGAGGCAGTGAAACCATAGCAGCTCCTTTGTACAATGGTGAGTGAAGATCTGGGTTGTTTCTTGTCTGGCTGATGGACATATGTGAAACCCCTTCATGACTGAGCAGCCTTTAGTGATTACACCTCTACCTATGTTGGGGAATAGAAAAATCCATAACACACAGTGCATATTTTACCTCATATGTATGGGAATCCAAAGCTGTAGTTACGCTCATGAAAATGACTATAAACCTGCTACTCCACCCTTCCTTGAAGAAATCCTGAGGACACCAAGAGGCCTTAAGCATCCTCACATGTGACCCTTACCCTCCTGCCCTGGGTCTGGGAGCCCCATTTCACCTCTGGGCACCTGTATCCATTTCCAGTCTTGTCCCCACTCCAGTCTCCTTATGCTCCTGGCAGGACCCCCAGCTGGGTCCTGGCCCCGGTCCAGCCCCTCGCCACCCCTGGGGTTGCCAGTTGGTCCTGCTGCTGCCCCTGGTTCTTGCCCACCACGTTTGGGGGCTGGAGGGTGGGGGCTGGTGGCATCCTGGGCAGCATCAGGAGGAGTGTTGCCAGTGGGTTGAGGGAGGTGATCCTGTCCCTCTACTCAGCACTGGTAAGGCCACACCTGAATTGCTGGGTCCAGTTCTGGGCCCCCCAATACAAGGGAGAGATGGATATACTGAAGAGACTCCAGCAAAGGACCACTAAGAGGATTTAGGGACAGGAGCATCTCTCATATGAAGAAAGGCTGAGAGGGCTGGGACTGTTCAGCTTAGAGAAGAGAATGTATTTAATTATCAGAAGAGCGGGTATAAAGAAGACAGAGACAGGTTCTTTTCTGTGGTGCCCAATATCAGGACATGAGGCAATGGGCACAAACTGAAACACAGGAGGCTCCACCTGATTTTAAGGAGAAGATTTTTTACAGTGAGGGTGGCATAGCACTGGCACAAGTTGCCCATAGAAGCTGGGAATCTCCATCCTTAGAGATATTTAAAAGTCTTCTGGACATGGTCCTAGGCAGTCAGCTCTAGATGGCCTTATGTGAGAGGGAGGTTGGACCAGATGTCCTCCAGAGGTCCCTCCCAGCCTCAACCATTCTGTGTAATTCTGTGTGGCAGGGCCCTGCCTGTGCCCAGGTCGTCTTGCCCCTATGTCCTCCTGACATTGGACACAGTTTCTATTCTATCTCAAGCAGCACAGCTGCAAGGGCAACTGCGTATAAAAAAACAGCCAGCACATCTTAAAGATGCCTCACTTGCCTTATCTGAAACACCAATTGTCTATATTAAAAGCAGACCTCAAGATGGAACAATTAAAACTATGAAGAGATCAAACAGACTCTCTCTGTCCAGCACAGCTCACACATTAAACTTCACAAGAAGCAGGAATCTTATAAATCCTTGTGTGACATGACACCTTTGGGAAATGGAAGATGCATAGTAGAAAGGCATGGCTGAGGAAATGTAGTCCTGTACTAGTACCTACATCACCAAATTTATTTTTGCAAAGATCTCTATATGGGGTCCCACCATTACTAGCTTGAATTCCTTTGACAGATCTTGGAGTAGCATTTTTTTTAGCTGAAAAAATAAGTTGATCTTGGCAGTTGAATAAGGTCTATAGTTAGCCACCTCTTATCTCCTTCATGCTATGATTAATGTGATCAAATGGAAATCTTATGTATAATAATGCTACAAGAAGGTATGTCCCCAAGGATGGTGGGATAACTCCTAGCATATTTACCTGTGGAAGCAGAAGGCTACTGTGTGTTGCCCTTTTGCTATTCTCCTGAATATGTGGAAAAGAAGTGGTGGAAGACTTTAAGGATGCTTTAATTGCATAGCTGTGGAAAGAAAGAAATGTGATTGTCCATTGTGTGAGAGCTATCTGGCATTTTCCTCCAATTTATACTCTGGAAATTTTTAGTTCAGGTTGTTCTTAACAGGAGTTCCTCCTTCTGATAGCGATACCTCAGAACCATGCACTTTCTGGACTGTGTGTGGTAACACTGAGATAATTATGCTAGGACAGGCAAACCTAGGAAAAGCAGAGAGATTAGGAAGAATTCTGTACTAGATAAGATTAAAGATTAATCTCAGTCCAGAATTTCGGTGACTATAAGAGAGAAAGCATACATTACTACTTCTCCCAGTATGTCCTCTCAACTTCTAGCTAACAGCATCTTAGTGTTTCTTGGAATCAGAATTCATACTCTAAGAGTTACTAATTGGACTAAACTATTCAATTTTCTTGTTCAAGACTCAAGCCAGTTGACAAGCCCTCAGCAATGCAGGCAGTTCTGATAGACTCTGTAACCTCATCTGCTCCTTTCATGATGATATAGAAGCCCATAATTCTCCATTTTAGAGTAGTTTCTTGTTCCAGTAGAGTCAAACAAGGCTCTGTACTTGCACCTAGCCTATTCATTTTTCTGTCTTTGGTAATGCTTCTCAGAGCATGGCAAAGGAATGCCCCTTCGCTAGAGAACTGAAGGTCACCAGCTTAACCTCAGCAGACTGAGAGCCCAGCCCAGGAAGGAACCATCCAGAAGTCTTCATTCACTGATGATTGCAGGATTGCGTGCCTATTCACCAGATCTCATCAGGCTATCCTCAGTTGCCTTGCTGTCATCCAGAGACATTTGTCTTACCATTAGTATATGGAGGACAGAGGTCATTGTATGTGCTGACCCAAGGCAGTTACTCAGCTTTTTCACAGCCACAGTTGATGAAACAAGCTTCCAAGTGATTGACATGTTTACCTTGGTAGCACTCTCTCCAGGACAACAATAGATGAGGATGAAACATCTCTTTGCTTTTGGGAAGAGACCTTGTTTTGATCATCAACAAAATCATATTTGGAATGAAGAATGTATCCAGTGCTCTGCCAAGGCTCTGATACTTACTTTCTGCTCTTTTCCACAGGTGCTGCTCTGGGATGGTGTCCAGTAAGCATCCAGCAGTCAAACAACTCCACCAATGCTGCTAATGCCAAATTTTGGATGTCCACTAGCATAGCTTTGTAACAAACACTGAACTTCTAATTTGCAGCAGCTTTCCATGTATCGAAACTGCCATGGCAAGATCCCTCCTGGGCTTGCAGCATCCTCAAACTGGTCTTTTTTCACAGCTTGTTAGTATAAAGAGGATCACTTTGAGGATGATACTTGAATCTTTTAAAGACACCCTGAAAATATTCAGCCAGATAGGTAAGACTAATACTACTGAGTGACAGGAAAAGACTTTGAATTCAGGTATCTCCGTCAAATCTTTTGAATGAAACCTCAGTCTCTGATGAAGCCAAGCTCTTGGTCAGAAGAGAAAAAAGGCTAATCAAAGAGAAACCATAATAATGTTCTAGTCACCTACAATTTGTATATTTGGCCTGTAACCACACCTGTTCATCCCAGACTGGCTTGATTTGTCATTATTGCATGTACAGATGGTGAAAGTGAAAACAGCTAGGGCTGACTGACAAACAGTGATTGTCAGATCTGTTGGGCAGCTACTTAAGTATTGGTTTAACCTCATGACAGAAACAAAATCAAAATGAATGTAAACCTTCTTAATGTTTACAGTCCTTGTATCATTAAACTTTGGGAGTTTGGGTTTGTTTTCACATTTAGAAAGGTCCCTTAAAATTATGATTAAAAAAATAAATATAATATAATAATAATAAATAATAAAGTGGTAGCACTTTGTTTTCCATTTCTAGAATGGAATTTTCTGATTTTCATTTTTATCATTTTTTAAATTAGAAGTATTATGGTTTATCTGTTTCTCAGCCTGTGAAATTTCAGAAATGAAGCTTATTCAGTTGCAGGACACTGTTGCATCAGCAGAGACAATGGCAGTACAATAGTATCTCTTCTTTGGCTGTAACATGATTTCTGGTCCTGACCTGTAGCTCAAGACCTACTGAAGATAGATGGAGAATGCTCACTAAGTTATTCAGACCTGAACAGGGATCTGAATTAAACTCAAGGCACAGAGAAAGATAAGATTTCATTTTTTTAACCCACAGAACTTGAAATTCTTCTAGCAGCTTTGCCCACTAAGTCAAAGTCACTTTTCATTTAACAGCCTTTAGATGCATAGCCTTAATAATAATATAATTTATTTTATCATCCCTGGTTTAATTGCTTAGATTATGGTGCTTCTTGATGTGAATGTAGAGAGTGTAGTTACAAACTTTCTCACAATATTTCACAAACACTTAGCATGTATTTCATGTGTTAGAGACAACTAGGCTGAATATATATTTTTTCTACCTGAGTAACTTCTGAGTAATTTGTGAGAAGAGATACAACACTGAGGTTAGAAACTGTAAAATACCATGACATAAAACCCCCAAGCTTCTCATCACAAAGAAGTGCAGCCTTGTATTTTTGACGCATGTCTAAATTCTGTAATGATTTCAGTCTACAGATTTGAAAATGCCCAGAAGACTGTATCAGCCCCTTATCAGTTTCAGTGCATCCAATGTTTTGCTTAAAAATGTCTGCCTCAGTTGATATACTGCCTAAAGGCCAATAGAGTAGTTTTACATTTGGAAGAAGTTCTAAAATCTAAATCAGGAAAAGACCTTTGCTGCATTTTCTACCAACTTTAGAAGAAGTCTACATAAGAAACACTATAACCTAGATTCAGAGTTGCAAAAGGATTAATAATAATTTGTATTCAAGGGGACAAGAGAGATTGGTGTTATATAATATTTCAAAGCTGCTGAACAAAGCAACTTGATAATGGAGGTAATATGAAGTGAAATATCCAAGGTTTAAAGACACTCTGATGGAATGATGCTGTTAAAGTCACCAGGAATCCTGTCTCTCTGGAGATAGTCTTAGCGAGGAACTAGGCCAACGAACTGAAGCTCTCAGCTTCATCTCTAATAGATAAGAAGCTCGTTTTGCAAAGATCAGTGTAGCACAGTTAAATTGAGGCTCTGGTAATTATAGTAGCTGAAGTTCCTCTGTTAGATGTCTTCCATACTTTCTCCTATTTAACTGTTTATGCCATCCTGCCTCCCCACCCCTCTACCTTTTTTCTTCCCAGGCGCCCAAATAACACCAGAGTTGACTGGTTAGACATGGCATCCAAGAAAACCCACTGGTAAGTGGCTTTATGGTAGTATTTCAACTCTAGAACTATAAAAGCTAAGGTGTACAGAGAAACTACCAAGAGCAGTCTCAGAGCACAGTAGGGTTAATGCATCTCTGCAAGAGAGAGGCAGCAGCTTATGGAAGTATATAGGGCAAAAGGTCAAACAGGTTTGGGTAAGTGATCTGGATGTAGCTTATGGTCTGGGTTTTTAAGTGTAGTGCAGTCAAGAAGCAATAATGAGGTTTTGGAACCCACCTGTACTATTAAAAACTCTGCAGGTTCTTAAAAAAAGATAGACTGGGTGTCATAAAGTTACTGAGCCCAGAAGAACATAAAGCAGAGAATGTAGCAGAATTACAAGGAAAGATCAGTGCAAAAGCCAAAGACTGAAAATCAGAGATAGAAAATATGTGGGAAAATCCCCAGAGATGAAACAGGCATGCTGCTGCTGTTGCTGCCTTTTCCAATAAAAAAGAATAATAACGATTTTTTCAGTTGATTTCCACATGACAAGATGACAAAGGAGTGCTTGGAATGACTATGACAAGAGCCTATATGCCCCAAACACTTACTTATTCATGTATTGATTTTTTTAGAAATAAATTTGAGCGTTTCATATGTCTGGTAAGTGTAAATCAGTAACTTGAATTACCAGCCGCTTACTCTTATATGCATACGGTGATGTGATAGCCTTAACTAGAGGGATTTGCAAGCTTATTACTTTTAATCTCATTTGGAAAAGTATAAATTGGGTGTTGAAACTGCAGTGAACCTTATTAAATACCTTCCCTATCCCCCTTGGTTGCCTTAAGTGCACAGTAGTTCTTCCTTGTTGCTGTAAGAGGGATGAAAGATTTAGAAGCTCCAATCTAACCGAAAGGCAGCACACACGTGCAGATCTGAGAAGAGGGTGCTTTCTCATTTGTAACTATGCCAAAATTTTATTGTGATGCCTTGGAAGCATCTCTAGATATTGATTCTGAAAAATGATGGCACAGGTTCAGCCCTAGTGAAGGCAATGGAGTCAGCTTACCCAGCTTGCTTTTGAGGACTTCAGCCATCTATCAAGTGAACTTAGCAGGTTTTGCATATCTGAATGAACCATTCCTGTACAGTTTGCTGTACAGGACTGTACAGGAATGCTTAGCTTACTCTCAAAGCTAGTAATCTAATGTACATTTCACAATTACCACTTTCCCTCACTCCCCGCCTCCCCCCGCCTCCCCCCTCCAAATGAATGTTCAGTGACTTTCTGCTTTGAGATTCAGTTACTGTGATTTCAATTTTAAACAACTGATCTTTATTATGAGAGAGGCTGCCAGCCCTTTCATTATTAGTCACGGGGACTGTCACGTGCTCCTTCCATTGTGCCTGTAGATCTTTTCCCTTCTCTGGCTCATGCTGTGTAACCTCCTTTCTCTCCTACGTCACAAACACTGCAATCCTTTTCCTTTTCTGTTACATGCACAGCAATAATCTCCTGCTAACGCACCAGCTCTGACTAAGAGAATAAGCCCTGTCACCTCCAAGCTCAAGCAGCTTCCTGAATAATACCACATGATGGGAGATTACATGCTTAAAATGTATTTCAGTCTTCAAGTTCTCTTGCTGGTTGTAAGTTCATTCAAGCGCTTCCTTGCAGGTTGTGATGTTGCCCAAATCCCTCCCCAGGCCTATAAAGCCATGGTCCATTGTCCAAGATGACCTGACTCCGTATTTGGCCTTCTAATGAGTCTCCAGGTTGCTGGCGAGGCACGTGCCTTCTGATGTGCCTTTAGCTCCCAGGGATGGCACTTTACCGTGTCCCTCAGCTAAGACGTTGCAGCGATAATGCTGTGCCCTGGTCCAGCACTTAGCCCCCCAAAATTGCCAAATCCTAGGCAAAACAGGTTGCATTTTGCAATCCTATTGTTTTAGAATGTAGCTGATTATTAGCCTTCTTATTTACTGCTGTAATGTTGTAGGTATGTGTGTAGGTATGTATGTGTTCGTATTTATCTAGCTGGGATTTTCACTACAGTTTCAATAAATATGGCAAGTATAAATCTTTACACGACATCTTTGGAAATAAATCAATCAGGTTGATATATCTGAATATCCTAATATACACTAAGAATGGGGTCCCTGAACAGCTCTGTTACGTAAAGTCTAAGTTCATGTGCAAGTACTGCGGTATATAGGTGCTGTTTTATAAAACTTTAGTATTGAAACAGCTTTAGAAATGGATTAAATGTTTCTTCTCACCTCTTATCATTTTTAAACTGTTTCTTTTCCCTGGACTCTGCAGACTGGTAAACAGGTACTCCAGGTTGCAGAATTCTGTAGTAAGACTGACACATCATCCAGTCAGAGATCCGTGAAACACTATTTTCTTCTGCACATAATCTCGTATGTTTGGGTTTTTTTTTTTTCACTGAAGCAGAGTGATGCAGTGAAGCCAAAGCTGTGTGGGCTGCCTGAGCTCATTATGTGCTCTACTACACAGCTTTGAGAGTGATATTTTGCTCTGTGGTATGCTAGCTGTAAAGTGAGGGTATTAGTTCTTGCCTTCTTTAGTAAGCTTATTTGAGGTGAGATAAGTGTGAAGGGATAATTATACATTATTACTGTGATAACGCTGTTCTTTTTAATGTATGGTTTCATGTAATACTTCCTAAAAATCTTATTGCTATGCCACTGAAGCATTCATTAGCCTTTTCCCTGTTAAACTATGATTCTTCTTTTTTTTTTTTTTTTACAAGACAGCTGATTTTTCTGATGCAACCATCTTTCTGGCTGGGGCCTTTCAACCAATGCTGAACTGAAGGAGAGAGAATAGCTTTCTCTTTTAGCACGCTTTTCTTGGCAGGCACATTAAATGGATACAAGCTGGAATTATACAGAAGACTTTTAGAGTGGAATTAATTTTCTTTTTAATTGTCTATCTAAAAGTTTGTCATCCAGTCGAGGTTAATTGTGTAGCTAAATATTTTCTTGTGAGTACGTAAGTCAGCTGTCAGTCTTCCTCATAGTCTCGTTATTCTTTTTGAGTCTGCTGCAGAAACACTTTTGTTGCTCCAACATAACACATATTTTCACATATGAAAAGAAATGAGTTTTCTTTCTATTGCAGGGTTGTGATTTTTTTTAACTTGGGTGTGGAAATTTCTGTATTTAAAAAAGTGTAAGTGTATTTGGAGGTAGTAGAAATAATTTATCTAAAGTAGTAAGAGCATGGGAGGTCAAGAGCATGGAATTCTTTCTTCTTGTGGTTTCAGTTTGTTGCGACCAAGAGTGTGTCTAGCCAAGAGAGAATTATTCCTGCCTTATTACATAGCTATAAATAACTGAAAATTCGGTGGCATTTATTTGCAGAGCTGGAGAGATTACTAGGCACAGCTTGGTTTAGAAGTATTTTCTGAGACGTAAAGCTTTTAGCTGAGTTTTGCTCTGAAGTTTGAGCCTGTAGTAGGTTAGATGAGTCATTTGTAAGGACATCAGGTAGCAGGTCAGAAAAGGAGGTCTGGTCTGTCGGTGTCTCTAGACTAGAACATGGCACAATTCAGAACACCAGAGTTAAGCTGTAAAGTTATAAGGTGGAAGCTGGACTGTGGTTTTTATGCAGTGCTGAGTTTTATTATGCTGAGTGGGACTGTGTGTGAAATACCATGTCTTATTTAAGCTTGGGTGACTTCTTAGAAGCGTTAGTAAAACATAGGCAGAGCATGCTTCTTTCAAGGTGCTGCATGAGCTTGCACTTGCATTTTATGGACTCTGTAAGGTGCAGAAGCTTGATCATCTACTCTGACAGATGTATGGAAACTCCATGTGTTCAACATAATTTCTTCTTCATTTTAGATGGCAAAACCCGTGACACAGGAAAGGGCTTTACGGTTGAATGAATTGTAGCATACAAGAAGTCTGTAACTGAGATCTATTTTTCTTGACTCCTACTCCATGGATATGTCTTCCCTTACTCCACTGTCATGCTCTCATAATGTGCCATCTAATGCTTTGTTACCTATACAATGGCGTTATGAATGAAATCTAATTAGAAAACTGAAATCCTCTCCTTCAGCTCTGTTAGAAATTTGTATGAGAGGTAGTGAAAGACATCATAACACCAACACCATAAGTTTTTTAAAATACATTTTATTCCTGGATTTATTGAGAAATGTTATGAGTAGATTTGGAACATCAAATGAACAACTGTGTAATGCAAGGGATAAGAAGCTGACAGCAAACAACAGATCACAGACAGCTAAAGCAGAGTGTTAACTGTGGTTCAGGTTTAATATTTGGAGGGACAAGCTATGAACGGGACAAAAGGTAAGAAATTACAAATACTATTTTCAGCCGGTCAGTACTTAAGTCCCTGATTTGCTGAAAGCACATGGAACATTACTTGCAGTCTCAGTTTTGAAATTACATTGAGTACTTAGGAGCCTAAGGCCATGGCCAGCCGATGACTGCAAACACAACCGTGCATGCTTCAGATGTTACGGCCCACCACACGGTACCCCCCAAGCTGAGACAGAAGAGCAGATGAACCTCGGAAGGGGTGTACCGAGTACAAAGTTAGTTGGATTAGCTTAAACTGCCCTTCAAAGTTGTGTAAGCATTAAATAATTGATAGCTATTGCACTTACGTTACTATGAAGCAAGTAATGGTAAACATTTTAATGTTGGTTTATAAGACAGCTGAAATATATTTTAAGCAAATAATTTAATAAAAGCAATAACAGTAGTCATTGAACTTCTTACCAAGTATGCAGAGAGTACCAAAGACTTCAACAATTCTCAGAATGATTTTTGTGCTGTAGTGCTTAAATTTTCAATCGGAACTGGCAGGAACAGTAAACTAATTAATGCTGGATTACGATGGAATTCCTACAAATGTGCATATGACATCTAGAATAATACCAAATGATGCCTCCGTGATCAATGTTACCATGATGAACACCAAAGGTATTAATAAAGATTAGACCAATTATTAGACTATTTCAAGCAAAAGAACATAGTTCAGTGCAAAAAGATGATGTTCAATATGAAAAAAATCAGTGTCACCCCTTTAAAATTCATGTTAGCAAAATGATAAGGATCTGACTAAAATTGAAAAGCCCAGATTCTTAAAAACGCTGCAGCCTGATCCTTTCTGGTGAGAGAGACATAGGTTTCTGCTGCTTGAGGGCACTCTGTGTGTTTTGACAGAGGTGCGTGTTGTACACTGTATTCAGCACGACCAAATTTGTATCCACCCAAGGACCATCAGCAGCATCATTATGTACAGAGAAGAAAGCATTTCTAAAGTCTGCTAAATATGGTTTCCTTAAAACTTAAATAACAGAAAACATCCCAAACCCTGATTCAACAGCCATGCAGATGGCATGTGTGGGTAGTATATAAGAAAGTTGTTCTTACTAGATTCTTTGCATATCATCTCTGTGTAGACTTTCTTTTCCCTCAGTAGCCTTCTCACCTTTGTCTCTGATTTTCTGCAGTTTATTTAAAGGATTAAAATTAATTGAAGTAATAGATGATCTGAGGATTTATTTTAAACTATAACTTACTATAACCTAGTAAAGTTGGCATGTGTGAATACGAAGTGCCTTTTTAAAATATGCTCACAGATTTAAATTACTGACAAATGTTAATAGATTTCAGTGGAGTCATGTGGCAGATAGTTGATCAGTTCAGGGTGATTAACCCATGGAGCCAAACCAGACATATCCACTGGGCATCCTATGGTGCTGTAAGAGGAAAGATGTTTGGAGGCTGTTTGAAAGGAGAGACGTGCAAGGATACAAGAGAGATTGATCCTATACGCTGAGGGGATTGTTACAGATGAAGGTATAGGGAACGGGTCACAGACTTTCACTCACTTTTCCTACCCTGAGTCTGAAAACTTGAACTCAGTGTAGTAATTCGTATCCTCTACAATGGCACCCAGTGCAAGGGGAGGGCTTGGAAGGTTGGCGAGGAGTCAAGGACATGGCTCAGCATGCGCTATCTCGTCCCAGTTCACAAAGTGAACATCCTGCCATTGCTGACAATCAGCAGGTCGTGGTGACCCAAGCCTCTATTTATTGCAACGGCGTATTGTTTGTTGTGTAACCACGCGGGCATGGTATATGTCATCTGCTGTTAAAGAGAAGAAATATATAAGTTGAGGCAGGGGTGTCCCTGGGCTGAGCTCCAACTGGACAACTGACCCAACCCACCCACTTTTCCCCTGCAACCCCCTGCATGGTTGGAGTGTGGATATATGATCAATAAACTAATTGCTATCCAGGCCCTGTTGTGGTCCCACATTTCACCTGACAGTACTGAACTGCACAACTGTTTCTGAGAACCTTTTTGCCTACAACCAGCATTATCAGAATACAGTATTCTTGACAATTTTTTCCCATTTCTCTGATCACCAGTGAAAACACAGCGAGCTCTATACGGTGAGTGAGTGGTGGGAGGTAAGGCTCCCTGCACAGGGAACTGCCAGGCTGGAAAAGCATAAGGGACAACTAGACGAGCTACAGTAAAATAATCAGCGTGATACAATTATAGTACTATTTTCAGGATATGTTTTAAAACATTTTTTACTATGTCAGTGAAAAATGAAAGTGATAAGAAAAATCTTCCTGCTGCAATATCCAGAGAGGTTAGAATAACTTACATGCAATTAGTACTTTATTTGATGAATGTAGCTGTTCGCTGTTCGTTGAATAGCTCTGTGAAGTCTGTGATGTCCTTTAATGCATTTGTTGTTCAGAATTATTTGACAAATCATTGCTTCAATGCTTCTCATTTAAATCAAGCTTCTGGTGAGATTTTTATTTTAGTACTTGTTTCTGAAGTCTTGTAAAAGGTAAATGATGCTGTATTACATTATCCTCTGACTGGACAACTGGTGCAGGCAAGACACTCCCCCATGCTTGTAAAATTTTACTTTTTTTTTTTCTGTAAACCTCCTTGTTTTCAGACAATTTAAGCATGTTTGCATAAATATCTGTACAGTTTACACTATACAGAAATAAATGATACGCAGAATAAATTTTAAAACAGTTTGAAACAGTAGCAGGTTTAACCCCCGTCCAACAAATCTCCTGAACTTTCTGTATAATAGGAAATACAGTCTGGGACAGAAGAGAGTGAAGATATGAGATGGATCATCATCAGCTCCCTTAAACTACTCACTAGATAACTCCTGTGCCCTGTTGCTGCAGTTCAGCCAGAGATACAATGTTAGTACAGTCGAGTTATTTCTGAACCAGGAAACAAACTTTTCAGCAAACTCAAAATTTTCCCCTTATATGCTTTAGGTTTTTACAGAAAGTTCCCTTTCTTTTGAGAAGCTGGAAACATGACATGTATCTGCATTTTTGTCAAAGGTGATGTCTTGCCGTGAAAAGATAATGGCAGCTTATAGATGGTGGCAGGGCAAGCCACAAATGGACACTTAAGGGCCTTCTTTATGCAGAGTACAGGAAAGAAGAGGTGCTAGCTGAGATTTCAAAGCTGCAAAGCAGCTATATAAACCTTCTTCATTTCAAACTGATATTGACACCAAATGGCCTAATTGTCTAAGGCCAAATTCACAGCTGAAAGAGGTCTGCTGGTGGGTAGGGTCCTTAAGACCTGAAAAGGTTGGTTTTGCCACCATAACCAAGTCTGAATCCCTGGGTGAAATCTAGCAACAAAATCTAATCTTTAAGGAAAACACACTTTTTTCACCAGAGGTTCTACTGCAACAATATTACTGAAATGAAAAATTCCTCTCTAACTACAGTGTTGTTGCAGTGAAAGTTTTTTTGTGTTAGACTATGACCTTTGGCAAATTACCAATGAAGTTTTGTGAAGTTTAACAGTGATGCTTTTTTCAAGCATATGTTTCAATCTAGAAAGGAGGTTTCCTTTGCGTTGAACAACGTAGTTGCCAACTGAATAACATGGTACCAAGCCCAGGACAGTAAACCCTGCTGAAAGGTAAGATGTACTGGATCAGGTTTGGAGTTGTTCCAGTGTGGTTGCACCCCTCTTAATTCACTTGTATCATGGACAGAGCAAGCTCACATTTGCCTAGAAAGTATATTGTGGACATACAGTAAGATGCAGCTGCAACAATACAACTTTTTTAAAAACATAATAGCAGCAGAAATGTTCCCAGAGTAATTACAGGGGTAAGAAGGCATGTCTGAAAACAATAGCAGATGGGGTGATAATGTGACCACTTTAGAACTCCTATAATGTTTGGTGGTCTACAGTGAAATAATTTGACTTTAAAAAAATCAAATGACAGTGGATTTTCTTCCAACTCACCACTTCCACTGACCTTTGCATGGACTGTTCTCTGTGAGCCTTTGAGATGGAGCACATGCAGCATGTGGAGTCCCATGTCATGTCGGCCATCATTCTTTACTTGACATTTCTTGTGTTCCTGAGTCAATGTGTTCCAGATTAATGAGGCATTTGTTCTCAATCAAGAAGCTATTTAAGAATACACTTTTAATTGTAATGGCTTGTATATGATTAATTATTTCTAGGTGGCTTGCTCATATTTTTGGATAGCTCAAAGTAGATTTTTTTTTCCACTGGGTACTACCCAAATCTTTTCAATGTTCATAGTAGTTATCACCGAGTAATTTATGGAAGTGAATTGTCTTCATGAGGGGTTGTGAACTTCTTTGAGAAATTTGCCTGGAGCTCTTTGCTGTAATGACCTTCAATGTTCTTTGTCTGTAAAAGGAATAAGAGGGCTAACACACAAATTGGTTGCAAAAGCTGTGTGTTTAAGTTAATTTGTGTGGGGTTTTTTTTTAAATACTCCATTGTTTAAGGACTACACGTCTCACAGTTGGTTCCGATGAGGGTACGTAGCCACTTCAGTATTGTTTTGTGCTCATCCTTCTGCTTTAATTGTCTACTCTTTTAATTCAGCTATGTCTTTAGAAGAAACTGTTTCAATGGCCAGTGCATTCCAAACTGGACCAAGTTGTTCCCTACATGTGTGTTCCCTGCATGGGGGAAAAGGGACATGCCATGTGTTTTCATTTGCAAAGCTTGCTTCAGACTGCTTTCATAGCCTGAAGAATTTCTGTTTGTTGCTTTTCTTGAAAGGACAAAGGGATCAGTACTTCTCAGCTCTGGACCCTGAGCGATTATTTGATTTTATGACCTTCCATTTCTCTAGGTTGCATGGGACATAGTTTTGGGAAGTGTAACCATGGAACTAATGGTGGTCAGCACACCAGACTGAGCTCAGAAGAGAGTTTGTATTCATAAGGAAAGAAGATATTTTCTCTTCTCTGAATTAGTAAATATTTAACATTAACATCAACTTAATCCAACCCTTCCCATAGGATCTGTTGTGTGTGGCTACAGAGATTGCAAATGGATCACTTGTAGGATTCATGTACAAAGGAGGGTCCTTCCCTTTTCACATCACCTTTGTCTGCAGCTGTCAGAGAATCTGTTCATCCACTCACATGATACATTATCCTTTTATTAAGTGGGTCCAGTCTAGTAAAATAACAGCCATGAAAATGCTACAATAAAAGAATAAGAAGGTGGCAAAGTGCTTGTTAGAGCTGTCTGTAGATAGCAGTCTGCTATTCACTGCCTTGTGACTGATTTTTTTACAAGTTTCATGTGAACTGTACTGTGGGCAGCTGGCATCCAGCTATTTTTCTTCGCTGTTTCCATTTTAGATGATGAGGGGCAACATTATGAGGAAAGATCCGTTTGTTCAAAGGGACCCATTAGGTCTAAACTTAGGGGCTATAGCAACAGATTATGTGCTATCTGTGGGTGGCTTTTTGTAGCACATGGTGATTGAATCTATGTTCTCTCTCTTCTCATACAGAATACGTCACGAGGAGCGGCTCCTCCAGAAGAGCTTTCTCTGTAGGAAAGACATTCAAATTACTTTGATTTTTCCCAGTATCTATCATGGCAGTGTGTTCCTGCAGGGTAAGGGACAGAGCTTTGTCAGTTAGGTTTACAGTAAAAGGGCACAAATGGTACAGAATGACTTAGCAGAGAATTAAAAGGAGGAATTGCAAATTAAAGAAACCGTAGAGTCGTGACAACATGCAGAGATGATGAAAACAGCCAATAACCACCCCTCACCCCGACAACGTATGGTGTGTCATTCAGGGCTCTTCGCACAAGTGCCAGTGACTCATTTGGGTGAAATTTCAAAGGTTAGCACCCTTCCCCATTCCTCGGTGGGAGGTCAGCACTCTTGATACAGACGCAACAGATCTAAATGTGTGATTGTATGTAAGCTACCACAGCTCATGGCTGATTTGTTTTAATTTAAACTGCTGCATAACATATTAATACACATAGCAGTAGAATGAGACAATAGGAGAGTGGAAACACTTGGCTGTTCCACCAGCCACGAGGGCAGGTGGGAAGCATAATCCTCTACTTATTCCCAGTGCAACTTGATGGTGCTCATGGGTCAGAGCTCTTGTTCTAGAAAGCACTTCTCCTACGCTGGTAGTCAGAGGCTGAATTTTGCACTCAGAAGTGCTTTTGTATAGATCCATGCATGTGAAGGGGGTGAGATGATGGCAGAGATCAGTAAAGAAACTCTCTGAAGTACTGGTTTTGAACTCTGTGGCTACAATTGCACTATCAGAAAAAAACCCAACAACCCAGCTTCAAGAGAGTACAGTACGTGTTAGAATTTTTGCCCATGAAGTTTATTTTACTGCAAAGGAAAATAACAACTTAATTTTTTAGCCTGAAGGTTAAGATGCAGCAAAAGTCTATTTGAGTTTGCCTGTAGAAAGGCAGAGGCTGAGATGTGGAACAGCTACAGTTAAGGGCAAAAGGGCATATATGGTGACTGGTAGAGAAGAAAAAGTGAACTATAATAGTTCATGTCTCCCTGAAGCTGTAAAAGTGCGCTCCATTTAAAATGATAATTTATGGAGGTCTGATTGCCAGGTATTCAATTTGGTCCTGGAATCACTTGAACTCAGACTATATTTATGAAACAGTCATGCTTTGCACAAATATTGTCGGTGTCAGCTGTATTGAACAGTCTGCTTTTTCTTTTGGTATTAACCATAATTATAATTAGTTGAGTAAAATGACAATTATGTCCAAAAGGGATCTCTTCCAATAAAAAATTGTGATATGCTACGTGTTGCAAGTCTCGTAAATGGTTTCATAATCAGATTCAGTCGTCCTTCTCTCTATCTGCATGGCCTGTAACCTATAGAATCTGTTGTTAATTTGTGAGTTTGGGGTTCGAATGGACCTTGCTGAGAAGGTCATGCAGAATTAGCGCCAAGAGCCCTCTTCAGAGAGACTAATGTAAATATGGCTGGGCTGGCCCAGCTAGACCCTCTCGTAAGGTCACCACCATTAGCTGAACTTTGGGACCACTGGACCTAGTAAACTTGTTCTGCCAAAATAGTAAAACTTTCCTACTGAACTGAACTTGAAACAGCTCATGTGTTGGAGTCAATTGCTGATCACATAAAGGAGAGAGAAAATGTTTCTCAGAATATTCAAGGAAAAATTTCCTTTGCTCTGGTCTTCATCTGACAGTGTAAACAAGTGACCAAAATGATAAAGGAGAGATGCCTCATGATGATAGGATAAATGGAATAACAGGTCACACAAAGTCTGTAGGGTAACTAAAAATCAAAAAAGTAACTTAGGACAAGCTTCCTAACAGTGAAGATTTGCAGGTCCATTGTGAAGTGCCTATTATTTTATAGACACAGAAGTGAACATTATTCTGTGAGAAAGGCCTGAGAATGCAAAGTGTGGGCTATATCCCAGTGACAGAAATTCTACAGCTGAGTTAGATTTAAAACTTCATTTCTCAAGACTGAATCGTCCTCCAAAGCGTGAGTCAGGTAGTGCAGACTGAGGGAGAAAATCTTCAGTTATGTTCTGAGAGTGAGATGGTCGGATCTAAAACATCCTGAAGAGAGAGCTTGTATTGATTTTGCTGGGGGTTGTACCAAAGAACAGAGCCACAGCTATTGGTCAGAGCAATGCTTTCAGGCACACTATCAGAGATTTTTGCTTGCAGATACAGCGAGGCTGAAATGCTGAGCTTCAACTTCGTTATAAAAAAAGCAGGACTGAACTGTTCTGGGAATATTTGAACTTTAATAAGCTGGTCTTTAATAAAAAGACCACTCACACCATGGCAATCCAAAATTCACATTATAGAAATTCCCTAAGGACAGCCCAAATTAGAATTTGTTGGGTTTTAAGACTGCAGTTATCCCCGATTCATGCATAGCAATCTATTATCTCCCAAGCCAAGGGCATTTCCTATTTCAGTTTCATAAATGCTTATCCTGGCCATTAGACACAGGACAAATACTAAAAAGTAACATTTTTGTTGGCTTTTCCTCTTTTTGGAAAACTTCTGACCCATACCAATTAGTGTCAGTCTCTTAGCACCTATTGAATACCCCTCAGGGAATTCCCATAGCACAAATCTGAACTGTGTTACATAAAAACAGATATATTTTTGATTAACTCTTTTGTATATTTTCCAGCAGCATAGCTGCTAAAAGGTCAGCATGGGGATCTTATTCTTTAGAGAACAACACTTACACTTGACACGTTTGCCATTGACAGAACTGGTGAACGTGAGCTTGTGTGAAATAAACTGTGCAAAAAGTCCTGGTGGAGAAACATCTGCTGTAAATGTTTCAGCAGGGAAAAGATACTGTCTGGCTGGAAAATGTAGGACAAATTCACAATGCAGCATGTTGCTGTTTAACAGATATACGTGGCCTTAGGGACCCATGTGGCTCCATTACTTGTCCAAAGTTCAAAATAAAGAGAAAAATAAGTTTTGACAGTCACTTCTGAGGGAAGTGATAACAGATCAAAGGACTTGCTTTTATTGCGATATTTTCATCATTATGGAAAAGAATCACTTTGGACTTTAGCTGCTGTTTGAAATCTTTACCTTTTAATAAGTGAACTCTGTAAACGTAGCTCAGAGAACAAAGGTTTCTCTTTTACAGTTAAACTTTTAACCCTTGAGGTTGAATTGGTGGAGACCAGAGGGAAAATCCACTGTGTTTTCACTGAACTTTTTACCCTTTGAAAAAAACTGAACAAGTTTAAAGTTCATACACTGAGCAAGAGGTCTCTACTGGGGATTTCTGGTATTATTAACTTCCTGACCTCAGATAATTAAAAGGGAAGAGCGGAGGCAGTGCAGACTTTGACTCAACTTTGAACTTTTAACCTCTTGAGGAACATTTTTAGTGTGCAAGTGGTACACACAGTAAACTCTCTTATTAACTTTCTTTAACCCGCGGACACGAAAAATGTCAGCAGGCCAAAATTATCCTTTGTCCTTTATGTCATATTTCTATTTGTGTAGCAGTTAAAACTCAAGGGGCATATTGTTTGGATACAAAAAGTGACAGAGACAACTATTTTCCAGGAACTGGCAAGTACAGTAGGCAAGCAAAAGAGAGGAGCAGCCGTGAATCTGCCAGGCACTGCAGCAGGGTTTGTAATTCAGACTACATTGGGTTTTACCTTTAGGACATATACCAGCATTTTAGTGTTGCCCCTTAGCAAAATTTTCCTTACAGAGTGGAGGTATTTTATCTCTTTATTCAACTGGGCTTTACTTTCTCAAGCATTAAACAGTGATACTCAGTGGCCCAGGAGATTATGGATTTATTGACTAGGAAATAATCAGACAAGTAGCATTGTGAATTCTGTATTTGAGCACACAAATTGTACTTTCTCATGACTTAAATAAGAGAAAAACAAAAAGAAAAAAATCTTTGCTTCTAGTCCCAGCAAGGTGAAGATTATCTGTGGACAGTTGTTTGTCAGAGATATTATTTGCTATGAATTAGTCTGGGGAACAATGTGGGATGCAGTAAAAGCTTCATTTAAACCTCCTAGCATTAGTGTTATTGGGGTGTAAAATAGAATTATAATAAATCCATGTAGTCAAAGGTAAAAGAACTTAGCTGAAAAAAAAATACAAAGAATGTTGAATGAAACTATTTCCCATCAGAGAAAGCGGTAAGCTTCTGGGGCAAAATATCAATAATTGGTATCCTCTCAATTTTTTCACCATAAGAAAAGGAAGAGAGCAAGTGAGTTTATGTCTTATGGTTCCCTAAATGCTTATTGTGTATCATGGTGTTCCCAATCACAGCAATCATTTGTCTTCTCCATTAGGAACTCAACAGTGCTCAATGTAACTTTCATTTCAGTTTTCTTTAGATGCAGAAACACAATCAGAAAAAAATGTAAAATGTCTTTTGGAAGCAGATGTGCTAGAGCATGAAATTGCTGCGTTAGGATTATTAGAAGATTAGCAGAAAAATTGTGAGGCTGGCTAGATGTTCTGGTAAGTATGGATGCATACATCTTGAAAGTTTTGAATTTGGAAGATTTTTCAAACCTCTTGATTAAAGCCAGCTGAACACTGAAAAAAAAAAATCCCTTTTAAAACAAATACACAAATCAAATAAATAGTTATTTAGGGGATCATCCTTTATGTCCCAGTGAAAAGAACTCTGAAAGACACAAGTCTTGAAAATTTTGGCAAAAATGCACCTCTTCTTGGAAAGGCACCAGATTAGTCCAGTTTTCTATTGGTTTTCATTGTTTTTCTACTGCTTAAAAATATTACCAGATAATGTGATGCAATTCAAATAGATCTGTAGAGTGAAACAGTGTGGTAGGGCCTGATATTCACACTGCATGCATGTGGAGCGTATATTTCAGACTAGCTCTGATCTGATCCCATGAGCCAAACACCCATAGTGGCAGGAGCACATCATGAGTACTCCTAAGGTTTATTTTCTTGTCTGTTTTTAACCTGGAAGAATCTATTTTGTGTGCTCTGTGACCTCCCGACAGTGCGAACCAGAGGGCAAGAAGTGGAGGCAATGAAGGGGTGTGCTTCCAAAGCACCCTCCTGTTCTGGACTGACATGCCTGTGTAGATGCCCCTGGTGGCATTGAAACAGGGAGCAGGAATTGGCCTCTGTCACCAGATCACACACTGCACTGAAAGCATCGTCACAGTTTGTATCTGGTGATGCGGGCGCAGGCTCACCCCTGCAGCTGCATGGCTGTGGGCGTGCATGTACTGGGCTGTGCCTACAGCAGGGTTGGAGGAGCGGGCATCCTTGGGAAACCCGCAGTAGGATCTGGTGGCTGGGAAAGAGCCACCCCACAGCTCTCCTTCCACAGGTGCGCCTATCAGGGTAGATGTGCAAACAGAATAATGAAAGGCCATTTAACGTTAATCGTTCACTACCACCAACTGGGAACATCATCTGTGCCCCTTTGTAGTTTTCAGAGACCCTCACTGGGATGTGCAAGGACCAAATCTGTAAGTAGAGGGATGCTGAATGACCGCGTGGGCCCAGTGGCCAGAAGCACTTGCTGTTAAGCCTCGACAGAGGTGTCCGATATGTCCTGCTTAATGAGCAAATACAAACATATAAAAAGTTTTTCAAAACAGCATGTCTGGAAAAGCTTGAGCTGTACCAGGCAAGGCAATTTTGAAGCAGTGCAATGTTGCGACAGTTCTAGCCCAACAGACTAGAATCTAGCAAGTCTGAATCAATATGCTGTATTGAATCTGAATGAAGTGTTGCCCTGTGTCTATGAAGTCCTGACTCAGGAAAGTACTAAGGCTACTATTTATATGATGGAAAAGTCAAATTATGAGTAGACACTGCTATTAGTCAAAAATCATAGTGGAGGGAAGAACACTTGAGTTCCTACAAACGAATAAAGTTTCTTCTTCTTAAACGCAAATTTAAACATGAATTTTCATATGTGAGGTCTTCAGCTGAGCAGTGGGTCTTGTTGAGCCTTGGCCAGCCAGGTGCCTTCCTTCTGGATAGGGACATGGCAGGCCTCTTCAGGGCACAGGGAGAGAGAAGGAGGGATATGTTTGTGAAAGCCAGCTTCCTTCTGCTCCGCCGTTGGAGCAAGGTTAATCCTTTCATTGTGCCCTGGCCTTGGAGGGGAGCATGATAACCATGTCAAAGCCTCAGGCTCAGGCTGGGCTGGTTCATCCCCTGTAATTCACCGAATATGGTTCACCGAGCAATGTGGAGGCTGAGCAGGGTTTCCCCTGCTCCCTTTGCAACTTTTAGCTCTGAAGATTTTCCAGATTTTCAACTGCAAAGTAGGAGGCTTCAAAGTGTGTTCGCTGGGCCAAAGTGGGCAGTTTTTAATGTGGATGGCAAAAAGCACTCTTGGAATAAAGGCCCAAGTCCTCCAGGCAAGCTTAAATTCCTTCTGCAAAGTATGGGATTAGTTAAGAGCATCTCTACTAGCAGGTTACCCAGTTTTTCTTTTTTTTCTTTTCAGCATAGACACAACAGTTCATTTTTCCCTGATCCAGATCACTGAACTGCCTGAACTGTTTTAGTGCAGAGGTTTTCCAAAAAGCATTCAGCTTGTGGTATATAGTTGGCACAGAAAATTTCAGCTGGAGCTAGACAGGAGAAGTTTGGCAAAGTTACAGGCAATTGATAGCAGGGTGTTTATCATAACAAGCGTTGGGAAACGTTGCTACCAGCCCCTCCTGCAATTTCACAGTTCATACACAGAGGCAGAATATGTAAAGCCAGCGTGAGTGTGTATGCATGCGAGCATGTGGATGGATGGAAAGTGTCAATACGCACGCAAGTTTGTGTACTGCAGAGCTACTCATGTGAGAAAGTAAGTACCAGAGCCTGTCCCTAGGCATGGATTAAGGAAGGCAATTAGACACATGCTTAGACACTGGGGGTGCTTTCCTCTATCAGACCTTTGCAAACTCATCTCTCCTTGTGCACCACTGTGCCTGTGGAAGCATGAACTTCTGCTTTCCCATAGATTTCAGCATTGGTGGACTGGCACTGGCTCTCCTCTGTGGCAAGACCCTCGGCTTTGCTGTTGCTCAAAGCAAAGAGCGGTCTCATCTGTTTTTGCAGACTTGCCTCCTGAGCATGGAGAATATCTTCAGCTTGTATTGGAGATGGAGACGCAAGCAGAAAAAACCTAGTAATAGAGGTACTCAGCACTCATATAGGGCTCTTCAGGAAGTTCAGTTAATCCTCACAATAACTATATGATATAGGAAAATATTGTTGGGAGAAAACTGCACTATATTTTTTCCTGGATGAAGCATACAGGTATTATTGAAACAGATAAAATATAAATCCAAGAATTATTATCATCTTTATATAGATAGAGAGCAGAAGTAAAGCAGGTAAAATGGTTTACCTGGACTTCAGGATGAAACCATGTCAGGATAAGGTGTAGAAAGTCAAAGCCTTGTTCTCAGTCCTGCACCCAGCGCATAAGTCATTACCTTTCTCTCATGCTGAACGTCGGTAGCTTTTCTTTTCCCTGCTTTCTGGGTGGGCATGTGATGGATGAGTTTATAAAAGTTGGAAAGCAAAATTCTCACCTGGCCCTGCACACTGAGACAAGAATAAAAGAGGAATCCTGGTAAATGTCACATCCCACACAATCTGCCCTTAAGTCCTTCGAACCCAAATGATCAAGGCTGAAATGTATTGCATGGAAGGAAGGAAGGGGAATTAAAAACCTGTTCCACCTTGCAAAGGGATACTTACAGCTTAAATTCTGGTCAAGGTGAGGGACAGAAAGGAGATATAACTGAATTACAAACCCTGCTTGCGCATTTAGGGGGGATAGCACCCTACATAATAGAGCTAAATGCAAAGGCCAAACCTAGCTCTCAACACATGCAGTTCATCAGGGTAATAGTAAAAGCGGTAAAAACTGGCAGTGAACACATCCATCTTTTCGTCACATGGTTCTGCCCTGCCTGCAACTGCCCTTGGCAGGTCTGAGCATGGCCACGAGTGTCTGACCAATGAGTTGAGAGCCAAATGCCACATCAATGACTTGGGCAGCGAGATTGAGTGCACCCTCAG
>BOSO01014425.1:32960-47391 GCA_018403395.1 Gorsachius goisagi | reverse complement strand
CAAGGGGGTTTAACCTCTGCCAAATTGTTCAACCCAATTACAAAAATATTCAGGTTTATCTGAATGTTAAGATAGGCAGGTTGACTTACACACCTGTACAAATTCAAATCACCACACTACTGCTCCTCTTTTCTGTAACTTCATATCTTAACCTATCCAAGAAAGGTTGAATCTTATACTCAATAAATTTTAAAACCTCTCTAGTCACTGTAGCCTTTCCAATTTCATTCTACACAAAAATGGTATTTCTGTACCAGGATTATTTTTATTTGAACAGCCTTGTCCAGGTGAATTTGTGGCATGAAAACACTGATAAAAAATTCAAAATGCATTATAGAGTCATTGATAATTGTTCTACAATATCTATCATATAAACCTTACCAACTGGAACTGTGCGTATTCTCATAAGTCAAACGTTCTTCTACAAGACAGAGCAGCAGCAAACTTGAATACTTCTGTGCCAATCTGGAATTGGTTAAGTGGTTAAAATGCTTGCCAGGTGTTGATATGGGTTTATTTCTGAGTGACTTTTGAAACTTCCGCAAGAAATTTGTATCAGTGACATGTTACAGCTGATCACACCCTTAAAAATATTCCATCTCATCTTGTAGTTTGCGATGTCTGAGACAAAACAGACTACTGAAAAACAATGGGGCTTCTTGTTGTAGCTTTGGTAAAAATTCCTGAGTATGAAACCTATTCAATGAATTCCTTAAGAAAATATAAGAATTCAGTAAGCTGGTCATTCGTATTTTCTCTCTTGTTTGTATTATTTTCTTTGTAAAATTGTAAAAACCCTCCAATTAAAACATGATTTTCTTGAGGGGAAGAAAAGCCAACAGACCGTTTCACACTATTTTCCCTGTAGTTGAAAGCAATATATTTTCCATGCAGTGAACACAGCAAGAAATGGAACTGGTGCGGGATGTTTTTAAGCTATGAACTGACCCAGATAACACTCACCAGAATGGTAGCCCTTTTTGATATTCATTTGATATTGAGCAAAAGATATTGCAGTCAATATCCAAACACTAAGTGTTATTTTGATGTAATTTTCTATGTTGGGTATAGAAAGATAATAAAGTGATAGGTTCCATAAAAAAGGCAAACACCCTGCATGTAGTTTTTTTCATGAGTACTCTCTCTTCTGGTATTGCCTATGACAGTCAGTCATTTTGACAGAGCTATGAGACTTCCTTTCACCTAATTTTCTTTGGCAGACCAAGGCAGTGTTTCAGCATGATGATTGATCTCTGGGTTATCTGGATATTCTCATATTAAGCTGCTATTGGAAGACTTGAATAATTTACACTTCCTGCCATGAACTTGGCAGCTTTTTTCAATAGTTTCTGATTTACTGCAGTTAACAGTGTGACAGCTCTCTAGTCTGTATAAAGGCAACATATAGTTATAAAGAGTAGTACAAGTAGTGGTGGATTACAAGCTTCATTCTGTCATGGAGAGTGGCTTCTCTTCTGGCAACAAAATAAAAGACTACCAGAAATTTTCTTAAATCTCAAACCAAGCTTTGGGTTGTCTCTAGCATAATCATTAAGAATTAAAAACAATGGAAAGCAACAAAGGAGAAGTAACCTAACAGTAAAACTAACCTAAAACAAAAGTTACAAATATCCCTGAGCAGTCAGCTGCAATGTTATTCTTCAAGGATTATATTAATTAATATCTGAATATGAATTAATTAATTCACACATTACATCCTGAAAAACCTCAAATGCTTCAACTTAGGCTATCTAAGACCTTTATTGACATGAGCAGTATCTTGGGCACTCCAGTTGCATGCCTTAGGTTTGCAGCCAGCAGTCCAAACAGCATCTAGCAGTAGGCTGGAAGAAAGAAAGAAGGGGGAAGAGAATTAGCAGAGCTGGATGCAGCTGCCTTTCACTCAGCTGGTAGAGTGACGTCAAAAAAACTTTTGAATTTAGGGCTTTATTACTTTCCCTGGGTTGCCTGCCTCCTTTATTATCCTTGAAGTAGCTTCCTTTCACTATTTGGTGTAATCGTGCTAAACTTTTATGAGTCTACTGTATGTGTCAAAATTATGGCATAGACACTTTATTGCTATTGGTTCTACTGAACAGTACCATTCAGAAGTAATGTCTTTCCTCCTCCATGGAATAGGTTTCCATAGCTCAAGTTTACTGATTTTGAAAGAACCAGCACATGTTTGACTATGAACACCAAGGGAAGTTTTGCTGGTTTTTTTTCTTTTCTTGAAAGACTGCAGGAGTAGAAGAGAAAATTGTCCAGTATCAGTAGCACCGACAATACTACCATTATTCCACTTGTTTTATATGTATATGCCCAAAGCCTACACAAAATACAAAAGAAAGCATGCAGAGAAAAAAAAATGTAAATACAGTCAATTGATTTCATTATTGTATATGACTAATTAATTTATTATTTTGTCTATATCATTGCTCTTTAAGTTTAGTGTTTGGGTTCTTTCCACTAAAACATATTTCAATACAACAAGCAAAGTATAGTATCATCTGTTCCTCATATGCATACACACAAGTCAGTAATTCATTAATGCTGCAGAGTTAAACACTCATAAGTTACATCCTAGTAAATTTGTATTACCCGTGACATTATATTACAATATAGTCTAATTGTCCTTACACAGTAACATCAGAAAAAGTGGTGTCTGTAACGTAAGGGACACACGTTCAACATAGCTGTTCAGATCAGTATCAGCTGCCACACAGCACCCCTCCATCTCTTAAACTTGTGAGATTTCACCACACTCAACATCCTCCTCCTCCACCTTCACTAGGCAATAAATTCTCAACCTTTCTTCTATTTTCTTTTTCAGAGCACCCAGTACCTCTGAGAAAAAAATAAGCTCTGTAAAAAACCTCTCAGCTTAACAGATCCCCTTTTTAACTCATGACTAATTAACAGATTGTCTAATTTTCTCCGGGTAAGTGTTATCTTTCATAGTTCAGGCTAACCAGACTATAAAGCTCTCAAAAACATTAGGTGCTTTTGAAGGTGGAGAAATTGTCCCAAGACAAGACATCAAATTCCCCATGAATTATAAGAAAGAGCAAAGTACTAACTTTCTGGAGAATCTCAGTCTGAAAGTTAAGAGTTCAGAAAGCAGAGGGCAACTAGCAAAGTTGTGCGGAAGTCAAATATTGCTGTGACTGAGACCTCATGAGCAAGATGGTTTGATTCCCTGTCTTAGACAGGTTCTGCATAGCAGAGGTTACTCTCAGAATATGTCAGTATGAGTCTATATTCTCAAAGTCAGAGGTTTCAACATCCTGTGAAAGGGAGGAAAAAGTTTAGAATTTTCCCAGATAAAATGTTTGTATTTGGCCTGGAAATGTTCACAAGCAAAGGATTTCCTACTTTAACATCATGCCCAAACTGCTGAATTTACACAAATACTTTCTTCTCTCTTTGCTATGAGACTCCTCTGTGGTATTTGGGCATCATTCTCATGTTCCCTGGTGTTTGAAAAAGATCCTCACCCGCATGTGAATCACAGCTGTAGACTTCGTGTACAACAGCTGCTACACAACCAAACTAAGATTTGTAATTGAAAATGGTCTGGCTCTGCTGGTAAACATGCCAATAGTGGAAAGGATCAGATTTTCTTTTTAATAATAACCCTTCTAATTAATAATTAAGAATTCAAACTATTTTGAGACTGTTTCTATTGCATCTTCTAAAATGGCTCTTTCCTGATATTTCTAGAGATGCATTTTATATCCCAAGTTTTAAACCTACTTAAATGTGTTCTTTTCTCTAATTTTGTTCTTCAGCAGCTGTCTAGTCTTTTCTTCTTTTCCCCTGATCTCTCTTTGTCCTCAGTTCCCTTTAAAGATCACTTTTCTTTGTCCCCTGTGTTCTGTCTGTCATTTATATTTCTTCCTGGCCTTAATTGCAGGGCTCATTTCCCTAATCAGCTTCTTTTCTGTGCAGCTTTGAGACTTCTTCTTTTATGTCACTCTTCACTGTTGGCTTCTCTACCTCTGCTTTAACTGTGACTGGCAACTGCACACTAGTTCCAACTCAGAAGTTAAAAAAGACCCAACACAAAGGGCTGGATCCTCAGGATCCTCATGCCTTTGCACTGCCATGCAGACACAAAAGAAATTATAAAGTTGGATGAAAACAACTTGCCCCTTGTTCAGGGAAATCTACAAGTACTATACGACAGAAGTCTCTCAAAAGTCTGCCAGAGGTACTGAGGAGAGCACAAATTGTCACAGACACAGATCTATCTTTCAGGTGCCATGTTTTTCAGTCAAGGCACATGGTAAACAGATTAAAATCTGGGATAACATAATTATGGAAAGACATAATACCATCCACCCCTGCTGTACAACTAGCCTAAATATAGGTGATTATTCGTGCTAAAGAACTTATTTGGGGTTCACTGTTACAATTTTTAAAACCTGGCTGCACTGTCGTCAGTGCTGTACTAACACAATAAAAAAGCAACACTAAAATGTATGGCAGCCAGGAGTCTTGGGACAGACTGGTTACTTTCATACACTGGAGTTACTGTGATTTAAGGAGGAATTAGAAAGTGGTACCTTCTAAAAGCCTACCATAAGTTTCTCCTAAACATGAAGAATAGCATGTGCTTTGACAGTGACTCCAAGGGTACCTCAGAGACTCAGCTCTGCAGGTTGTTGACTCAAGAACTGTGTTGGTAAAGGCACTTACAAAAGTCTCACTTTTTATTAAGAGAAATATTGCGATTGGACCACAAAAGCTCCACTCAGGATTCAGGCCTGTGTTCTTTAGAAACAACCAAAGGAGTTCGTAGTCCAAACAAAAAAACACACAAAAAGATGAGTGAGTGGAATACAATATGTAATAATAAAGTGGTTATGGAATCACAGTTTATTATTTTTACTTTTATTTCACACATCCACTTATACACCCACATATACATTCTACACCAAAGGATAAGCAGTGTATCTACTTCAGCACATTTCTGATGTATTCAGGAGGAAAGCAGGATTATGGCTGTAATTTCCTGTGTCTCATAGAGATGCAGTGTCTTAGCCTCCTGCAGTACAATACAGGCTGGGCAGCAGCCCCTCCTGCTCACACCCAGTAAGTTACATTTGCGAGTGGTTGGAAGTGTTTGCCTGAGAGGAGGGTACTTGCCCACATGCTTTAATACAAACTTCTCCCGAATTTGCTCTATCTCTTTGTAATTCCTTCTGGAATTCTTATTTTCCAATTACTCTCTGCATTTCACACCAAATGTGTGGGGTTTGGATTATATCACGTTAGGTTAATTAACTTCACTACTTCCATACCAGGTAACTTTTATCCCTCATCTTCCATACACAGTCATAATGCAGAGAAGTGAAACAAGCAATAACAAGGGCCAAATAAAATCATTCATCTGAAATACTAGAAGAGTCTCAAAGGTACAAAGGATTTCTGGTGCCTATATTTTTTCTCATTATTCCCAACTTTTTAGCTGTCCTCACACAGAAATTGTTACAATTTTAATATTAGAAGACTAAGGCAGTTCCTACAAATTTGGATAACCACAGACTTATAGAATAATGGAGATTGTGAAAGACTGGAGGGTCAACATGATGCTCTAAAGGGGGCTAACTTTACAGTTAAGCCAGGCTATTCAGGACTTTCTCCAGTTAATTTTGAACATCTTTCAGAACAAACTTCCCAATATCTGGGAAAACTGTCCCATTTCTTAACCACTTTGACTGTGGACTTTTTCATCTTGTCCTGTCACACGCTACCACTGAGACTCGGGCTTTGTCTTCTATATCCTCTGCCATCAGGTATTTATACACACTGATAAGAACCCCCTTAGTCTTCTCTTCTTCAGGCTAAACAACCCCAGCTCCTTCAGCATTCCCTTGTAGAACAGATACTCCAGTCCCTTATTCATCTTTTTGGACCTTCACTGGACTCGGTCCAGTAAATTCAAGTATCTTTTGCACTGCAGAGCCCAGAACTGGGCACAGCACCCAGATGTGGCCTCATCAGAGCTGAGGAGAAAGGAAGAGTCACCACTGTTCAATTTCAATGGTGACAGTTTTCGTAACTCAGCCCAGGATGTTGTTGATCTTATTTTCCTACAAGGGCAAATTGCTGGCTCGTGGTCAACTTGTTGTTCAGCAGGTCCCCCATGTCCTTTTCTGCCAAGCTGCTTTCCAGCTTGTTGTGCCTTAACATGTACTGGTGCGTTGTCTTTGCATTTCTTTTGATGAACTTCATAAGCTTCCTGTCTACTGACTTCTCCAGCCTGTCAAAATCCCTCTAAATAATAGCACAACCACCTGGCACATGAAACCTTCCTCACAGTTTTGTATCATCTGTAAACCTGCTGAGAGTATCCTCTGTCCCAGAATCCAGGTCATTAATGAAGATGTTAAACGGTACTGGTCCCGATATTGACCCCTGGAGTACACCACTAGTGACTGGTTGTCATTTGAAATTCATACCACTGATCACAACTCTTTCAGCCCAGCAATTCATCTAGTTTTTAATCCAACTCACTGTGCAATTAGAAGGCCTGCACTTACCACTCTGTCTATGAGGATATTATGGAAGATGGTTTTGAAAGCCCTGCTAAAGTCACAATAACCAATATCCACTGTTCTCCCCTCATCCACCAAGCCATTTATCTTAGCATAGAAGATTATCAGTTTTGTTAAACATGATTTCCCCTTCATAAATCCATGCTGACTGGTCCTGATCAACTTCTTTTCCTTTGTGTGTTTTGAAATGGTTTCCGGGAGAACTTCTGCCGTTACATTCCCAAAGATCGAGGTGAGGCTGACTGGCCTGAAGTTTCCTGGATCCTCTTTCTCACCCTTCTTAAAGATAGGAATGACATTTGTTTTCTTCCTCAGTGCTCATGGGCGCATCCTGTCAGGTCCCATGGCCTTGAGTATATTCGGTTCATCTAAATGTTCCCTAACCTGATCCTCCTGGACTGAGGGTGTTTTCCATGCTCCGTACTCCCCTGGGGTTCCTGAAGGCTGCTCTTGCCAGAAGACAGAGGTCAAGAAGATATTCATTACTTCAGCTTTTTCTGTGTCCTTTGTCATGAGATCCCCTGCCTTATTCAGCATCAGACCAATATTTTCCTTGTAGAAACCTTTCTTGTTTCCCTTCATGTCCCTTGGCAGATTTGCTTTCCTAACCATGCCCCTGCACGTTCAGACTGCATCTCTGTATTCTTCCCAGGTCATTTTTTCTCCTTTTCCACCTTTTGTGCACTCACTTTTTACATCTGAGCTTTTTCAGGAGCTCCTTGTTTATCTGTGCAGACCTCTTCCCACTTATCTTCATTTCCTGCTCATTGGGCTCAACTGCACTTGAGTTTCAAAGAGGTGATCCCTGAAAATCAAACAGTTTTTCTAGATCTTTCTTCTCTCCAGAATCATATCCCACAGGATTTTTTGAGGCAGATTCCTGAACAGGCCAAAGTCTGCTATCCTGAAGTCCAGGGTTATGAACATGCATTTTGCTTTGTTCACTGCTCTCAGGATCCTGAACATCGCAACCTCATGGTCACCACAGTGAAGACTGCCCTTAAACTACACATCCCCAAAAAGGTTCTTCCTTGCTTGTAAAAATCAGGTCCAGCAGAGCATAATCCCTCATCAGGTTCTCAATCACATGTCAGAAAGCTGTTTTTAATGCACTCCAGAAACCTCACAGATGTGTCCTGCTGTGTTATCCCTGTAGCAGGTATTGCAATCATTAAAGTCTCTTATGAGGTGCAGGACCTATGAATGTGAACTTTACTCTAGTTGTCTGAAGGTGGCCTTATCCACTTGTTCTCCCTGATCAGGCAGTCTTTAGAAGACACACAAAAATTATTCCTGTTGGTCAGCCTGCAAATCCTGACCGATAAGCTCTCAGTTCACTCATCACCCATCCCAAGGCAGAGCTTTATGTGAGAATGGCATTCCTGCCTCTCTCACATAAAGGGTAAATCCCCCTCCGTTCCTACCCAGTCTGTCTGTCTTCAAGAACCTTTATCATCTATTGTAGCACTCCAGTCATGAGCTGTCCAACCACATGTCTGTGATCCCAATGAGATTGTAGCCCTGCAACTGCACACAAACATCTAATTTCTTCTGTTTGTTCCTCATGTTGTGTGCATCTGTGTACAGGCACTTAGTCATGTTCATCTCCCAGAAGAGGTATCAGAGCTTTCCCCAAAATTCTGTCTTCTATGCACAGCCCTGTTTTGTTGATTACAAATGCTCATATCACCCTACACCCTTTGCATGCTTAACCCAGTCTACCACTTCCTCACTTGACTTTTGGTTATCCTTTCTCTCCCCATCGTTTCCTGGTTTAAAGCTCTCCTTATCAGATTGACCAGGCTATTAGCAAAGATGCATTTGTCCCATTTAGTTAAGTGGACCCCATGTCTTTCAAGCATTCCATGATCCTCAAAGATTGTCACATGGTCGCAGATGCTAATACCCTGTTGTTGACACTAACTGTGCAATCAATTCTTGACCGGTGGGATCCATCTGCTCCTCCTTAAGCCTTTTCTTGTCACTGACAGGATCATGATCAACAAAACTGTCTGGGCCCCTCATGACCACTGTCCCTGGAGGCAGGTAATCACATAATACTTTCTAGATCTCTCCTGGCAGTTTTGTTGGTGTCCATGTGAAAGGACAGAGGGAGTATGAGTCTGAGGGCCAAACAAGCTTTTCAACAACATCCCAAATATGAGTCCCAGCAAGCAGTAAATGTCCCCCAAAACAGGTAAGATTGTGAGATGGGGACCTCTGTCTCCCCCAGCAAGGAGTCTTCCACTACTAACAATCACTGCTGCTGCTCCTCCATGGCTGAAGCTCAGCCAGCATGGATAATTCATCTGACAGAGCTCCCAAACCCTCGTCTACTAGGAGGGCACTGAATCTTTTCCATAGTTGCAAATCTTCAGGGGGAGCAGGAGGCCTCCTCCTGGTGCCAGAAGTCACCAGCTTTCAGCCTTCAGCTTTCAGACTCTGTCTGCTCCCCCTTGGTGTACTTAGAGGTTCAGGTTCTTAAAGCTACAGGGTCTCAGAGAAGATCTGGTCAGCCTCTTTTCTTGTCATCTTTGGTGCTGCACAATGTGATGACCTTCTCCCACAGATCTTTTTTTTGGCAACACACTCCATGCAGGCTAGAAGACCATCCCCTGGTCCTATTCTGCAAGTGATATTCAGCCCGTCAATCTCCAGCCTCCATGGGGTTATTCCAGACCATCTAGAATCAGCTATATAAATCTTCCTGTAATTTGGTTCAAATGTCTCTTCAACTCCTTAAGCAGTTCTGGAAGTCACTGGTGGCATAGTCTGACAGAGCGTATCTTTTCATAAATACTTTCTCACAGTATTTTTTTAGCCACTGGATAAGAACTTGACCTGTGGCAGAACTACCTGTAAAATATTTGAAGTCCAGATTTCATTTAGAGGTCTGACACACCACACATTTTTTTCAATGAATGAGTGCTAGAGTTGTAAACTCACTGTCTCCCATTTTTTTTCTCTGAGAAGGTAGAAAGATTTAGTGTCTTCACTTTATGCTTCTGTCTTCCAAGAAAGATAGAATACAATACATGGTAGGT
Source organism: Gorsachius goisagi (assembly GCA_018403395.1). Lineage (NCBI taxonomy): Eukaryota > Metazoa > Chordata > Aves > Pelecaniformes > Ardeidae > Gorsachius > Gorsachius goisagi. Next base: position 37,784 of record BOSO01014425.1, on the reverse strand, counting down.
ACACCACATAACATTATTGTAAAAGAGGTCCAGATTTCAACTTCTCTTCTTTCAACATAGGTGTTCAGAATTGAGAGAGTGATTATGAAAATTTAAACTTCATAGTAATGCTGAGAGCTAGCAGAATTGCTTATATGCATATTTATTGTAGTTTTATGGTGCTTTGATTTATGCTTTTGAGTAACATAGCTGATTTATAATTACAGGTATCAATTAAGAGTTGTAGTTACAACCCAGTGACTGAATTCATGTACCCCAAAGTCATTATACCCTGCATATAATCTTAAATTGGTCCCTGTGACATAGAACCAGAGTCACATGTACTAGAAATCTTCTAAAAGACAGAAAAAGAATGTAAGCACACTATAAAAACAGCCCTTTTGAAGTCCATTTGAACTAATGATTGAAATAAAATTCAACAAATGTTGAACAAAATGTTTTATTGAAATCTGAACATTCTCCATTTACTGTTTCATCTTTAATTTCTGCAGTACAAACAAAGGCACCAAGTTTATCTGGCTTAATCTGATCTTTAAAGATCAATATTTTTTACTGTTAACAAATGTGTTGCCCCTTATGCACAAAGAGGCTCAGTAGCTCTTGCTATTTAACTCCCGGAAGTATCCTTTTACCTGTTCTTGTTTTCCAAACACGAAATTTCTTCAATCCCTAAAAAAAAAAAAAGTATCATTTTAGTCATTGTCTAATTATCTATTTTATATATCATCTATGGAAGATTTTTTATGTCCAATATACTGTCCCTTTTCCCACATTCATGATCAAAATAACATTATTTTCTAGTCATCTACATTCTTTTTAAAAAACTTTATTCCTCCACTTAGAACTGATCTTTGGAGTAAAGATACTTTTTTAGTATATACTTAGGCTCCTGCTCTCATCCCAATTGTCTCTCTTCCTTTCTACTAATTAAAAGTATGTTTAGAAACTGTTTTTTCCAAATACTGTGTGCCTAACACTGGAACAGGGGAGCTTCTAGATATACACTACTTTTAAAAATGTATGTATCTTCATTAGCTAAGTATCAACACTGCTTAAATATGAAAAATCTTTTCCTAATAATATTAATAATTTCATTTGATCTAGGCTCTTGCTTGCACAGATGTCTTGCTACTACATAGATATATCAGTATAAAAATTTCCAACTATTTAAGTGATTTTTCAACTTACACCAAGATAAAACAGAGAAAATTCCATCCAACTTAAACTGATAAGTTTATGCCCTAAAGCATAAGAATTAAACATTATTTTACTGTAGTGAGCAGAATTGCAGATGCTATTCTTATTAACACAAATTATTCTTTTTTTTTTTTAATCTTGGCAATCTAATTTGCTCCATCTAGTTTGTTCTCTTCAGTAAATTTTCTGATTGATAATGCTGCAGAATTAGAAGGGTTTTCTTATAAATTTAGTATTGCTTTTCTTACAGTACTTCAACCTGTTCTTGTGAAGATAGACAAATCGTTCCTCGAACCTCCTAGAAACATTCAAGAGTGGAACAGATTGAGTCATGTATTAGAACTGATAACTAGAAAAAAATCAGTGTAATTAAAGGAAGAAATTAGAGAGTTTTTGAATGGTCTTTTTTTCATGCATTTAATCATGAGAGGTCATCAGAAATTCTCCTCTTTCAGCTAAGTACTGTAAGTAGCTGACCCAGGACCTCACTATCTGTAAAAGTCTGATTGGAAATATTCTGAACTATGGGGGAAAATCATTTGAATTACTAAAGAAAATGTTATTACATTCTGTAATCCAATAACGTACATCAAAGTTATTAACACTACACTCTTAACACTGATTGAACTTCACCTACATATCAATTGATTTTCAAGTCTGATTAAAATTAATTTGGAAAATAGTTTTTGCAGAAATAGAAAGGAACATGACCTTGTTCCAACTGAGCTAGAAACTAGAAAATATGTCAGTTCCTCTTCATTATTTTCAGTGAGGGATATAGTTGTCTTTGGGAAACTAATTTAAAGAGGACATCTTGCATGATGAAGAGTCTCCCATTTTTTAGCATACCTTCCCCTACAACCTTAAGTTTTCTATATAAGGGACAAAAAAGCTATTTTGAACATTTTAGTTTAGAAAACCATCTTCCATTGCTTTCATGCTCACAGTGCAGAAGGTTAAATTCATGCACCTTCTGTAGATGCATTTTAAGCCAACATTTGACCCTCGAATAACTCCATAATAAAGTTATATACTGAGAGAGCACAGTTCAAGCTCTTATTCTTATCTCAGTCATTTTCTTTCTCTCAGTCCCTCATCAGCCATGAAATACTCATTCTGTCTAATACAGAAGGCACATTTTCTATGTTGACAAAACTGCAGCTCCTTAAGAACATATCTATTTTTCTTCAGTTGCCCATTTCAAGCCCAGTAATGTAACAGCAAGGCTACCCAACATCATAGAAATAGCAACTAGAGACACAAGATTAAGCTACTGAAGTAAAAATGGTTGTTTTGCAGAGAACATTCTAGTAATCTCATTTTGTATTGAAGTCTGATGTAAACTGAGTTCCCCAAAAAATCTAAGGCTGATGGAAATAATCCAGTCTAATTTTTGTCGATGGAATATAATAGCAGCACATGACTTCGCAAAAATCATGACGGAAGCAGACAGTTACCCACTTGACATCATTAGCATCAATGAGAGCAATCTGAAACGTGCTAATTAGAAGCATTTCAAGCAAAAAAAGACCTACTCTGGCACTGGTGATAATAAGCGTGTAAGATGAAGAGCCCTCACCATGGCACACTTCATGGAAATTCACTCCACTGACTGAAAATCTATTTCAATGTAGCACATACCCAGATTCCAAAATAGACTGTTAGCAAAGAGCAACAGTCACATAGCGCTCTGAGCAAACAAAATAATATAGTGACAAGGAAAAGATATCCGTCTGATTTTAAAGGAAAAAAATGCAAACCATAACATGATGACTAATTAATAGAAAGAACAGAGAAAGAATCTGAAGCTTATCAGAGCTGAGGAAGAACCACAGAAATATGCTGTGTCTGAAGTAGCTTTTTCACAAATAACCTACTAAGTTTGCACTTTGAACATGGATTTCAAGATGGATTTCACCCAATCTCTGGAAAAAAAATTAAAAATGTGAAAAAGTAAAACTTGGGCAGTTCCTAAAAATTTCTTACATACATGAAGAAACCTACACCACTAGGCCACAATCCATGTGCTAGCTATGTAAGAACACGAACAAAAAAAACCACCTGTGAAAGATCAGTGAAATGGAAATCAATACAGAAAATGGAGAATAAAAAAAAAAGAGAAATTCTGATTTGAACTGAAAAGCACATTTTAAGTATCTATTACAGTGAAAAGAAACTGAAGGCAAGCTAGAACAGCAGAAAAAAGCAGTGTGATTCAGCATTTCTAGCTACCAATACTACTAATGCCACCTAAAGCTAGACAAAGAGTTCTGTAAGGCTAAACAGAAAACTAAGCAGTGTGGATGCGTATGCAGGATATGAAAAGCTGCTACACATTCTTTCTACTCTTTTTTGAATGATCATACCAGCAAAACACTTGAATACTATTCCAGATGAGCAGTATCTAGACATTCTAGATAATCAGTCTATAAGAGCTAAAAGCTGCAATACTGAGCAACATTTTCATAAACCCCCAAATAATCTGTAAAAATAGCATGCCACTCCTGGCTCAAACTTATTCATGAAAAAACGAATGCCCTTGAAACCAAAGGGCAACCAATGTTACTTTAGAAAATCGTCAGAAAGCTACACTGATTAACCTTTCTAACTCTATAAAGCTAACAGTAATAGTAAAGACTAGAGAGGCCTCACAACATCAAGCAAAATAAGAACTCTCAGGAGGTAATGCTAGTGGCTTTTCAAAATAAATTAGTCAAAAAATTACGGACACTTGGTGAAAACACTCCACAACCTATGAAAAGGAAAATCACCAGATTCTATCACTATCGGAAGAAAACATTGCATGTTTGCAGGACAGCTATTCAGGCCTATATTCTAAATCCCAAACAAGTCTGTCAAAAAGAAACTTGTGCAGAAATGTGGATACTCATTAAAAAACTAATTACAAACCTTAGCATGGAGAATAGCATATTTGATCTTCACACCATAAAGCATGAGGAAATAGCAGCAAGTACCAGAGAGGAAAGGAACAGATTCATTTTCATCCCTTGGAGCATTACTGACACAGGAAAACACCAGGAATGAACAAGGACATAAAGCAATTCTAGTTTGTTTTTCAACCATATTAATTGCCATGTCCAGGCTGGAATTAGTGTGAATAGTACAATGAAATCACAGCTGATTAACTGTTGATATATTAACTCCTGTATGAAAATCTGTTTAATCCAGGATTTTCATTACACTGAATGTTCTCCTTACAAAATATAAGAGCATTTATGCATTTTAGTTTAATAAATACTGAACAGTCACTTGTAAAATACAATAACAATTTAAGTTCAGTTCAAATTCTCTATAAAACTTCTTACAGATTTCAACTTTATAGTAGCCTCTTACTTATATTAAGATAGATTGGACAAGCTTGAATCAAACCCAGTTACAATAAAATCCTGAAATCTGTTTGTTGTGGCAGAACAAAAGATTCTAATAGTTAACTTTTAAATTGGAAAGATTTCACATTAAAGTACATTGTATATAAATACACACATTATAATTGTCCTGGTTTCGGCTGGGACAGAGTTAATTTTCTTCACAGAAGCTAGCATAGTGCTGTGCTTTGGATTTAGTACTAGAAGAATGTTGATACCACACTGATGTTTTTAGTTGTTG
>BOSO01014425.1:0-32679 GCA_018403395.1 Gorsachius goisagi | reverse complement strand
TCTCTCCCCCATCTCACTGAGGGAGGGGGGGGAGTGAGCCAGTGGCTGCGTTGTGCTTTGTTGCCAGCCGGGTTAAACCACGACAATAATAAATATCTCTCTATGTAAATATAAATATATGTATAAATGTATAACACACACATGAAGTCAGCCATTGCAAGAAAGCAATAATCTCAAGCCATATATACATCCATAAAAGAAAACAAATGGTAATGAAACTGCTTCTAACATTTTCTGTTCCTCAGAAATCCTCCTGTGATATTTTTATTTTAAATATGATGTTCCTGCTACAGGCATATATATACAAGACCTGATTTGTTCTTACAATCTTTATTAAATCAAGGAGTCAACAGACATTAATGTCCTGAAGAGATAAATGGTAAATTCTCATCTGAAGAATCTGTATTAGATTGACGCAACTGAATATATCCCAGCTTTGAAAGGTACCACATTAAAGTTCTTTGTCAATCTAGATCATAGCAGCAACATGGCCTCAGCCTGGGCTGGGATTAAACCTTTCCATAGATGAGAAGATCATTCAAATTGCACCCATACCTAATTCTTGGCCTTCACTTGGAGAGAAGTTATGACAGTAGGGACAATTAGTACCATTTGTAGAGGGGATATGAAATAGTTGTAGTTCTGAAGCTCACTTCACCGCATTTATTCTCTAAGCCTTCAGGAAAGGATTTTCTTCTTTCATCACTGCCTCTCATTCTGGGTCCAGCTGGGTCAGACCACTAAGGCAGACGATCTGTGACAAATGTTGAGTACTTCAGAATCTGCAAAATCACTAATGAGTCAAGAAGCTTCAGGCAAAACTTCCTTTATACTTCATGTAAAAGAAATAATCAGAAATATTCTGATGAAATATAGACATGTTGCTTCTGGACAAAGCAAGATAGGCAAACTAATAGGAAAGACAGCGAATAATATTCATACGGTCACCATACTTAATAAGTAGACATTGAAATTCATTGCCAGCTGGATCAATTTATTTTTTTTTTGTCCTAAGGAAGAGTCTTTTCACTCCTTCAAGCAAATACCCTGTTCACAATGCAGTTTTTTTCTTTTGCTTTAAATTTGGCGAGGTGAAGCAGTAAGATGATTCATTTAATGTTTTGTGGGTGGAAACAATGGGGTAAATTCTGAATTACATCCTAGGGATAGTACTTAAGAAGGAGATGGGAGAAGGATGTTAGAAAATCACAGGTATTGGGATTACAAAGCATTATTGAAATAAATGTCCTTGGAAGAAAGATGCATACCACTTAATGTATACAGTGAGCTCAGTCTACAGAGAGTGGGACCTCCCCACAAATACAACTTTACAAACTATGTCCTGTATGAGCCATATAAAAAACTGTCTAATAATTACAACACTTCTGTATATTTTTAGTAGTCTCTTCCATAGCTATGTTTGTATGCGGTAACTTATAAAAAACATTTTTTAAGAAGGTATTTAAAATCATGCAAGTGTTGTGGTTAAGTTGTAAAAAGAATTAGCAATATGAATGTAAAAAGAAGAATACACAAATATATTTCTAGAATATTCCTGCAGTGAAATCCATCAAGACTAACCACTGCTCAGGTAAACCCCTCTCCATAGCTTTTCTGTTGTCAGCTGTCATGAAAAATATCTGTAAACAGCATGTTTTTATTGTGAAGATTTTTTACACAAATTTTCATTAACCATGTTTTCAGACATCAAATGTCTTTACACATTCAGCACTGGATCACAAGCCTGTTCAATGAAGTACAAGTCCTCATCACGTTTTTCTTTTGTGGAGAAAGCTGCTTTCAAGCTACAAGAGACTTATAGGATAACAGTGTGGGATTAAGATTTTTTGCTGCTTAAAAGTTATTGGCACCCTGCTGTGTCACTACAGGTCTGTCTCCAAAATACTGGTCATTGGTTCTAAATTCCTCTAATGGCATACAAGCCTTTTGTTATTTAAAAGTCCATTTAGTGGTGCTGCAGAATACTTTCTTCTACAAGACTAAATCAGTTTATTCAATGACTTTCTCATCTAGTGAGTTTTGAATATAATTTTAAACACTAATCCTCTTTGTCTTAAACATTTTTATATTCATAATTCTCCTTGGGACCATCTCTCTCCTGTCCTATGCAACATCTGCTTTCAGGTAGCCCTTAATCTTTTTCTTTTCATCAAGTACTGCTGTGTCTTTGGTAGCTCCAAGCCATATCTCAAGTAAAGTGTATGTCTAGCACAGACATTTTTGAAGGAAAAGGTGGTACAGCCATTATGTTCAACCACGCTCTTGTCCTTCAGTTACATTGTGACTCTCTCCTGGGCCTCAGAATCCATCAAATCTCTCTCTAATGCTCCAAGACTGTCACTCAACTGCAAGCCCACAGAAAATATTGGCATAATGTCATCATCAGCTCTGCAACGCTCTTCTTAAATCATTATTTCTTTAACTGGAGTGTCCTTTATCTATGACAGCACTACGTCAGCTTAATTCACCATCTGTAAGTTACAATATGGATGGTTACACATCCATTGGTGTATCTACAAACTGAAAAGTGCTAAGAATGTTTACAAATTGCTAGCTACCATTTAAGCTAAGGTCTCTTACATAGCAACAAATATTTTAACTATTACTTCCATGTAGTTAAATAGCACAATTTTAAGTCTTCCGGTTTTTCGGAAATGCCTGGCATGCTTTTTGCTGCTAATTTAATCAAATAAAATTCATCAAGCATCATGGCTACTTCAGCATCTTTTTTAATTCCATGTGGGAATGGAGACACAGTGTTCCCTAAAGAAATATTGCACTAAGTCTGATTTAATTTTATTTTAAATATTTTTAATTAAATTATTTTAGAAGTTTAGTCATTATTTTAATTATAAAAAGGCCATAGCAAATTGATGTTAGCATTTTGATTACTTTAATATGAATAAATGTTAACAGTTAGTCAACTGAAAAATATTACAGTAAATTCACAGTGGACTTCATTGAAATAATTTGTTCTATGTCTATTATCCTGTTTGAAATTTTCTCAGATACGTATGTTCCAAGGAATGCTTTAATCTCAAAGTAATACAATTTCCAGTAGAGCAATGTTGTGCCAGTTCTATAAGTAACACACATTTTAATGACAAGATTGTCCTCGTACCTCTGATCCCCAGTCCAGAAATTATTCTTAACAGCTTTTAGCTAGGACTTCTGAAAACAGTTCACAGTCCCTTAAGACACTTGCACAGAAGTGTTTTATCTGGGTTTAAGGAAAGAAATTAGCATGACTGCTACAAACCACAGGTGCTTGACTTTTGTGACTAATGAGGTAATCACAGCTTCCTGATTACCCACTATTATCTCTTAACTTTAGCTCCTAAAACTTTTTATTATTTTACAAGATCTGTAGAGATTACATACAGATTCTAAAAGCTGTTCCTTTGATTACATTAGTTGAAATCAAGTTTAGTGCCGTCTGTGATACAAACTTTATTCTAAATGGTTTTTTGATGGTTGATATTCCTTGTGCTTCTTAAGAGAACTATAAAAATGTTGGCTCCATTATTATCTTTACCTAGGGCATATGGGGTCTCAGAATTAACATTAATCAGAATTTATGAACCCAGCTTTTCAGATGTAAGGTCCTTCTGGGTTTAGATCTAAAACACAATTAAGTGACAATCCCTTCATCGTTTTGTATCTAGAGACTCACAAAAAAGATAGGCTCTATTGCCCAGAAACTTATTGACAGAATTTGATAAATAAGGTGAGTTGTTCTGTCTGCACTTAGACCCTTTAAAACCAGCCAGAGTGGTAATTTTTTGGTTGATGGGTGCATTGTTATGAGTTACGATGTAGTATTATTCTGACACTTTAGATAAGGTGTTTTAGAAAGTGGGAGAAATAAGTGCTGTAGAATTTTCATTACAATTACAGTACACAATTCTGTAATGTCCTTCTTTGTAGCATGTACTGCCATTATATATAAATGAAAGTATGTAATTTCCCTCAAAGACAAGATCAGTGCTCCTTTAACCTTCCATCTTGTCCCCCTTCCAATACAACAGATTAAAACAGTCTATGGAAAAGAGAAATTGTTCTTGTCAGCTATTTTGGGGATGGAGGATTCCCCTTCACTCTAAACTTTCAGTTCAGCTCTTACAGAAAATTTAAAGCAAAACCAGAAGATTTCTACCAGCTTTAGCAGCTAACTGAGCTACAACTTGGGCTGAACTGGACTTCAAGAAGTAATAAAGCCTTGACCATTCATACACTAATTGTTTCCATCCACACAATTCTGTATCAGCAAAATCAAACATTTTTGTCTTCAAAGTTAATGTCTGCCAAGCAGGATTTCTCACATGTAGCGAGTCTCAAATCCATTTTAAGGCATTTAAAGTAAGACTAAGGCACTTAAAGTAAAACTAGGGTTGGATCATCACTTAAACAGAGGGTTATGTCCCTTTTTGCATAAAGGTTCTTGTAGCTCCTTAGTTCTCTTTTTTATCCTTCAAGGTATTCCTGACACATCAAGACGCTTACATCCTGCAAGGTTAATTCCACCATCTCTAGCTGTCTGAAGAAAACATCTCTCATCAGACTATAGCTTGTTTTCCTTCTCACACAAGTCTGAGAAAGGAATTACTCAGCAGTAAAAGGGATAACATTAATTAATTAATCATATTAACAATGGGGGTGGGAGTAGGCATTGCCTTGTCAGGTATAAAAATGTTCTAATAATAACTATCTCCCTGTCTCCCACACAGTTTTCACTGACAAATTTGCCAAAATTTTTTCAAATAAAAAGTCTTGTTCTCTCAGTTAAATAAGCATTTACCAGTCTTATCTTCAGCCTAATAGTCTGTTTTCTTTCACTTCCTGTGCCTACAGCCCCTCGGTCTGAAAAGGTTTTGAAGCTGCCAATGATCTCACACAAATGTAAAGAGTCAATTTCCTCTTCCCCAAAAACCAAAAACGAAATAGAGGTTTGTGCTGGATGGTTTCAAGGATTAACCCAGGAAAATAGTACATTCACTCACACTGCAACAAGCAAGAAGGAAACTTCTATGAGGTAAAAGTAAAGAACAAAAAAAAAAAATTCACATGAAATTCTGGAAGTCAAGCTGAATGTCAAATTTGGAGTCTAGAATAGAAGTCGTCCAAAATCCCAATATAGTTGGAGGGACTTCTATAGAAAATTATGTTATTTTTGTCTTTCTCATACTGCCCTGAAACATGCTGAACTTGTTTTTCCATGCCAAAAAGCTTAAAGTGCAATTTTAGAAATTATCAAACTGGAAGGGAACAGACGTGACTGTTTGCATGCTCATTCAAAATCTGTCATTTATGTTACCAACACTTGGTCCAATTCAAGCATCAGCCAAAATAATCTGAATGTCCTGATGCAGCCTAAGAACTAACTGAAATTTTTCATATGGGTTGGTTTTACAAAGATAAAATTACACATGTTCAGCCACGACCTTTTCAAAATACTTTTGCAAAAGTAGGAGGTTGGATAGAGGCTGATAATTAATAGGGCTCTTTTTTTATGAGGAATGGCTTCTTAGTATAGGAATAATTGCTGCTTCAGATTTCTGACAGGGAGTTTGCCTGGTCCAAGTGTCAGTTATAACTGTAATAATATATAGCATTAGAAGCACATACTTCTATAAGGATAAAAAAGAAATGCAAGGACAGAGGTAGAAATGCATGACACAGGAAAGAGTAGGAACAGTCACCTCATGGTACTTAATTTGCATTACATTAAAAAAATGTACGTAGTTGAATCCAGTAAAGAAGGAGTAATACTACACATTGATCAGCTTTCAAGTGAGCAGTTTTAATCATGTATCCTGTTGTACTTATAAGCACGTTTCTTATCCCTACTGAAAAGGTTGTCTTTCACATATTCCCCGTACACTAGAAATACTAAAACAAGGTATTTTGCATTTCAGACTATGTGGTCATACATTCTCCCTTTCAAGACTCCATGCTTTACTTATGCTATTGAAAAAACAGAACCACTGCTTACCTAAAGTCAGGAGGCACAATGGGGCTCTCTTCCTCTGCCTCCACCTCTTGTTCTCTCAGAAGTGGGAAAGAAGAGAACTTCCAAAGTGCACTCTTCCTGAGAGAAAGTAAATAGAAAGATCAGCTATGGCCTTTGATGATAATTCCCCAAGAAAGTTGTTTAAGCAAATTAAGTTAAATAATTTGAAACATTTAAGACAATAAAACATCACATCAATCTTTAAGGTCAAATCTGTAACTGTTTTATCAAGAGTCTGTTTTTAAAGAAGTCTAGTAGTTTAACAAGGACGTGTGACAAAGCACCTGAGGTTGTGATGTTCAGCTCATAATCACAGTCTCAGTACAACAATAAGGTAAAAAAAAGGGGGTTAAAAAGGCAATTAACAGTTTCAAGCTTTCATTTCCTTTACAAAGAAAATATATTTCCCTTGCTCCAATTCTCAACCTCTCTCTGGTCCCATCAAAACTCCCTGAACATAGATGTGTTTCCTACTCCTGTCTTAGTGCCCTTGGTCCAGTCAATCCAACTCATCAATTCCTTCAGGGGGGTGGGATGTGAAATTAGCTAAGTAGGAGGGAAAAAAGAGAGGTGGGATAAGAACAAGGAAAATGAGAAGGCATGAAGACTGCCTAGGCAGTAGACAGAGATCACTGCAGTCTATACCAGAACATGTCTCACATAGCTGGAGAGAAAAATTCATAATCAGCTTGCTTATTTTAAAACAATCATTGTTTGTTAAACCAATAATAAAAAAAAAATTCTATCAGATCTGTCCCAAAGCAAGGGTACATAAAGTTTAGCTGTACAGTATGAAATTATTTCTGCCCTTTACAGGCATAATATGATAAACACCATAACTGCAAGACAACATAGAATCATAGAATCCTAGGTTAGAAGGGACCTCAAGGATCATCCAGTCCAACCTTTCTAGGTAAGAGCACAGTCTAGACAAGATGGCCCAGCACCCTGTCCAGCTGAGTCTTAAAAGTGTCTAATGTGGGGAGATCATTCCAATGATTGACTGTTCTCATAGGGAAAACTTTCCCTCTCATGTCCAATCGGAATCTCCCCAAGAGCAACTTGTGACCATTCCCCCTTGTCCTCTCCATGTAACTCCTTGTAAAAAGGGAGTCTCCATCTTCCTTACAGCTACCCCTCAGGCACTGTTATGTGGTAATTAGATCCCCTCTAAGCCTCCTTTTTTCTAGGCTAAACAAAGAGGCAAAGCATTCTCCAAAGCTCTCCAAGGCCAAGGACAACAGCATGGTGACAGGGTCTGCCTGGAAAATGAGCAGTGCAGCATTGGAGCAGTTCAAAATGCTTGCTTGCACTCAGCAACTCTTCTCACCTGAGAGCATGGCTGTGCAGAAATATTGCTACAGGGAAGCACCTCTGACAAGTAATTGTGAATTAGGGTACACACTCAAGAAACCCCATTTCTGCACTGGCTGCCTGTCTTCTCCTGAAAGCGCCTGGAACATTTTGGGGCTTCTGCAATAGGCCTAGTGTTAGAAGAGGTCTTTCTCCGTGTTAAGTAGTCTTATCAGATGTGCACACAGAGCAAATGAGCTTAAACAATCCCCAAGACCTCTCCTTGCTGCTTAGAAGGCAGGATGCTGCATTGCCTAAGCGCCTGCCTCTCTGACACATACCCCAAAATCAGGGAATGCAATGATTTCGAAGGACCTTTGTGACTTACTCAGGCCAGAATGACACAAAATACCAAAGCTTTGATGCTGATAGTCTGGAAGAATCAGTGTAAATGTTCAATGCAGCTTTGTCCACTGAGATTGTAAAAGGCTGTGTCATAAGACTGACTAGGATCTGTGTGCCTCATACTGTATTTGCTATGCTCCTTTTCCTTTTCCTGGCCATCCAGCTCCTCTCCCTTTCATCTGCTTTTCAGGATGTGTTTGTTAAGCTCCCTCGGGTGAGCAGTCTGACTGCGAGTTTCTACAGCGCCTAGCTGTATAAGCTGTATAAGCCCAGAAGGTGCCCAGAAGGTTGGCCAGAGTGTCATGCCCAAAGTAAGCAGAGCTAATACTTGGGGTTTTTTTATAACGAATACTATTTCTTCATTACATAATGAAAAGCAGACCTCCTAAAAGCTTCAGTGCTTTTCCATGCGCCAAAGACAGCATATTTGGAAGGTAAAAATCCAACATGCCTGCAGATTTCCACAGATCATACCAGAGGAATAACTGGTATTTTTCCTGTTCTTCCTTGCTGCTTTTTGGCTCAGACTCTAGTCATACTTTCACTGGGGTGGATAGAGAAGAACTTCATTAAGAGCAAAGCGCGTATGACTAATGTAAGCGGTGCAAAAGTCTGGCCTGCTGCTTGTGAAATAACCGCTATCACATCTCCTTGACAAACATTTTAGCTGATGTCTGTTACCTCACTGTAGCGAAGCAAACCAGGGGTGATGTCCTCTCCTACAGATCAAAGTCAGTGGGAATTCCCTTTGAGCAAAAGGATCAGCTGTTACCTGCGAGAGGCTGAGGGATCAGGTTTACCTGGAATTTCCCAAGACAAAACCCATAGCTGGCAGGTGTTTGTCAGCATGTGGCAGTCTCAAATAAAATATATTTCTTTCCACTACAATCTTAAATAGCCTACATCTTCCTCTGGAGTTTTAATCCACCTATCATGTAGTACTGAATACTACTATATGCATCCTGGACTTGGGGTCCATTGAAGTAATTTAGACAAAAGGTACACTGTAAATGATTCTTACACAACACAGAGCAGAGTAAATACAGCAAAAGTAGTAGTGGAAATGTTTTGATATATGCATGGTTTTGAGGTTTATTTTAACTGCAAGTTAGTTGACTACCTTAGCCCATCTATCTAACTTAAGAAACGTGCTGCCGGGTGACAAAGAATTGTTTGCTCAGGCTACCCACTAAATTAGTAGATTATATAGAATAGCAATTTTATCACAAACAGAGATAAATTCTGTCTTCTACTGAGATTCATTTAGCAAAGGAAAAGAGAAAGGCAACCAGTGACCACCCCTGATTCTTAAACTCCCCTTAATCTTCCCTACATTCAGGTTAGACCTGCCTCTAATGTTAAATAAGAGCCTGTGGCTACCCAGGGTAAGATTTGTCACACTACTAATCATCTAAAACTTTAGTGTCTAGTCCACATTCATCATCTAGGCTCTAGTCAATGAAGAAGAAGAGCCCTCTTCAGCAGACAATTTATCCAATTTTAAAATGGGTTTCTAAAAGAGATGAGATGAACTACCCTCAGAAGGGGTCTGACTTACTCCACAGACCGGATAGGGAGTTGAGACAACTTCCTCTGATGAGAAGCCCTGTTTTCAGCCTGATTCAGGTGAAACTAGTCCCATCTTAAATGTTCAACTGACACCTGTCTGCTTGTCAAACTTTTGGGGGGTCACTTGCAACACCACTCCTACCCCCACCACAGATTTTCCAGCCGGGCAGCCAGCCCTGGACTTGCACCTACACAAATTAAGCAGCCCTACCTGTGAAAAATGTCACACTGCTTCTACAATTGCACAGCTGAAAATGAATGCTACTGAAATCTGCTGAGTGACATCAGGGCACTAACAATGTCAGAAAATAATTCAAATGATGATCATTCAAAAGGAATGTAGTTAAATTCTCCATGAATGTGACTCATCTGATCAAGCCCTCATACATTAAAAATCTACAGTACAAAAATCCTTCATAGAGTTTTTTAATACTCTCAGCCTCCACAGAATACACGCATTGAACATCACACACCTTATATACATGTGTATGTCTTACGCTTTCTGGAAATACTGCAGTGTCATTTCTCACTGTCCACAATATGAACTACCTTTCAAGTTCTGACAAAATGTTCCCAAATAGTACCTATTTTTCAAAGGTTATAGTTTTTCTTACAACTTTTTTTCTTTGATGTGCACTATGTTTTCAAGCTTTATTCTCCTTTCCAAGTCCAAAGAATCCCAGGGTCAGGATGAGACTCACATGTTGTCATCGAGGAACATATACTGTATAGTGTTCAATAACAGTGTGACTGGGTGAATCCTGTCTCAAAATCTCTCCAAGGTTTGTATTCTCTGTGAAGTTTTAATTCAGGTGGTCTATCTAATTCTTCCCGCTCCCCCCATCTCAATTTTTCATATAACTTTAAACACAACCACATATTGTATCTTTCACATTCTTTTTCTCAGCAGCCAGCCACTCTAAGTTAATTTCTACTTAGTACAAATTTATTCCTAGGTGCTCCACCTGTAAATTAACAAAGTATTCCTACTGTACCATTTGCCACTGGCAATTCAGGCTTAATTATTCCAGCATTGCCAGCTGTGTTACTCTAATATCACATCCAAGATCACACCACAACTAACTTTGTATCCTTGCTTCATTATCTACTTGTATTTGTTGTGAATTCCCACTTACAAACACTAGCAAATGCCACTTGCAGTCTGTTCTGCAAGATCTCTACACTGGAAAAATTATAGTGCAAAAGGCAACTTAAGAGTTTAAAATTCTATAAATTAATAGGTTGTAAGATTGCGTATGCAAGAAAAGAGTTTAAAAAATGTTCAGTTCAAGAACGTCAAATTTCTCATGGGTGTTCTCTCAATATTAGTGTTATTCACAGGACTTGTCATCCTGGATCCCAAATATTTCTGCTGTCCTTTCAAATTATGCTCCTTGTCTCTACCATAGTCTCTAGACATTTTTTACACCTCCAGATTTACACAATCTACAGTAGGAGTTGAGGGAAATAGAGGCTGGCTGGGGAACTGTTTTGATACATGCTTGAGTTTTGATCTTATTTTAACTGCAGGCTAAGTGTCATCATTGCGCCTTTCACCAACATGTGAAAACGTTGATTGAGCACACCGACACTTTAGCTGTACTTGGTATCTGAAACTGTAAATGATCTTGTAAACTAATTCTCGACTGACATTTCATTTCACCTTAGCTAATGAGTTTCATGATGGACTAGATAAACAGTAACATGTACAGAAGTGGGTAACTTCTATAAATTTATAGGAGATTTCGAGACAAGGCTCTAAGTTTGAGACCGTTGAAAGAAGTAACTAAAATTACATTTGGCATTCTGTTAATCCAATCTGATTCTGATGTAAAGTATCTGCTTAAGAAAGCAGATCATCATAGAATTATAAATAGATCTGCTCATATTACAGAAAAGGAAAATTTTAAATTGATAGAATATAGCAAACAAAGCAGGTCAGTTCATAGCTTTTGTCCACTGCATATGGGATGAAAAGAACAAAAGTAATGAAACCCTACATACTGCACCAGGCTTTTTAGCTTGCTCCCATAACTCAACACCACAAATGCAGAGAAGACAGGTTCTCTGGTATGACACTGTAAGAGGTGGTGAAAAAGGGAGCCTTGCTTTGTATCCGGAGCCGCATGGTATTTCCACACACTGTGCAGGGAAGAAGAGGTATCTTGCAACCAGCTCCTTGGAAAATGCTTTCCTTCAGGGGCAGAGGAAGAAATTTTTGCTGTCTTGAACTGAATTAGTCCCATGATACTTTTCCAGTTTGATATATTGACACGATTGTAACACATGGATCTAGCTAAAGGTGCAAACACAATCCTACTGTTGTTTTGCAATTTTATAGTGTAGGGTAAAAATGGAGTTGGGAAACACTGATATAATAATTCAATTTAAAATATTGTTTTACATGGAAGATTTTCTGTGTTTAAAATATACCCTTAATTTTGAGTATGCAAGATAAATATACTGAAGTGTTAACCAGGTGTGAACAGGACATTGGTGGGTCTGTAATTTCTGTAGATGTCAGATGGACTCATGTTTTCATCTTATGTTATCTGCTTTGTTATCTTAATTTATGTCATTAGCCTCCCTGGCATATTTCCTACTCTCTTAAGTTTATTTAACAAGTGCAATACAAGATAAAAACCTGCAATAACTTCCTTTTTATTTGGGGGTAAATAAGTGCATTCCTGCAAGCCCCCTTATGACTCAAATAAATGTGTTTAATAAACAAAATAGCTTTGAACATGTAAAATCCAACATGAGGACTCTGTATTAGTTTAAGGCTTCTGCTTGCAATCATAGTTTATCATGTAATCATCTAATGTGCCCATTTTCAATTAATTAATTTAGTCCTAAAGCTGGAGAGAGACAAGCACTTGCAACTCTCACTATATAGCTGAGCAAGAAGGATACTTTCTGATGTTTCCCGAGATACTAATGCCAATAGCCTGTTAGCTCAAACAAGCCTTGCCTGAAAGCTTAAGGAAGGAATTTGCCCTCATAAAGGATAAAAATTTTGCCACAGGAAGCAAAGGATTATCCAGGAGTTTAGGACTTCTTTTGCACGAAACTGTGATAATCTATTTTTCCCTATCCTGCTGCTCCTGAATCAACAGATATTTTTACCTGGCCAACTTTCAACTTCACAGTGCCATGCACTGCTATTAACTGCTGTCAGCCATCGTAATTAGAAGCCCATAAGAAGAAGGAGTAATGCCAGTATTCAGGAGAAGAAGAAATACATATTAACTCAGTTTTGGGTTATATTAACTTCCTCTCAGTACCTGAGGTTAATAAAAAGCTATATGATCTTTTCCATTTAATGCCCTTTTAAGCTCTTGGTGCTGGAACCCCAGAGCAGGGTGACTGGCATAAAATATTTGTCTTCAGCACTCATAAATCCACTAAAAGCACATCTTGACATTACATATGAATGGTATCTTTAAAGTTTATCATGCTAAGTGAAAAAGCAAGGCAAGGTTCACATTATCTATTATTTAATATATTTTTTCTAGAGCAACCATGACAAGTTTACACAGAAACAGAGTACCAGGGAAAAAAAAATCTTCCTTTGTTTAACAAGATTTGGCAACTGGAAACAGAAGATGTTGATGCAGTGATCAACCAGACTGAACAATTTAACTTCAAAAAGCAATTGGGTCTGTTTTTTGCAAGTGCCCAGTCATCTGGTAATCCAGTCCTTATTTCAGTTTTCTGATATAAATTATTCAGAGCACAGAGGGAGCTTGGGCCTCTCAAAACCAACAGGAAAAAAGACCAACTTGATGATGAAGTATCCAAAATTTCCATTTCCACATAAGATAATTTTCCAATCACAGTAATAAATAAAAGTTTCAGCTAAAAGCTCCTCACTTTATTTTGCTTAATGCATTTATTTTAAATTGAAGGATATAATCGTGCAAGACAAACTATTTCATGAAATTATTCCTCCCAACCTGCCAGGGTTTAGTATTGTAACTTTGGATGACATAGAGAAACACTACCAGGGAAGAATGGAAAGCCCAGAAAATAAATGCTTAGTCTAAAACCTGTTTTTTTCCTTTATATACATATTTGTATTTTTATAATTTTATATATAAATAATTATATCTAAATGTATAAATTATATAATTATATATGAATATACATTATATATAAATAAAATATATAAAAAATATAAATTCTATATATAATTCTGACTTGAGGTGATCAGGGACATACCACGGGACATTTAATGTGTTAAAACAGCCCTTTATGCAGGTAGACAGGTGGAATGGCTACCTCCCAATGCAGTTAAGATCACTGCTCTTGTTTTCTTTTCCCTTATTCTATTATTTCTAAATATTCATAGCTAGCACTTCCATAGCCCACGTGCATGAAAAACATTCACACTTTTACTTTGCGCTTTACTGTGAGTTTAACTGAACATATGCTGGGGCCACAAATCTGTTATCCTCTACATTTTGCATGGTGGATTATGCTTGTTTGATATGATACCTTTCCTGATGTCAAAAAGAAATCATTACATCGGCTGAAATTTTCATAGCTGCCTATCACTGTGTGAATACCTGAAGATTGCAACAAATCTGTCTGTTTATCTTCACTGTGTATCTGGCAATATTATTTTAAAACTTTGTGAAATAAACTTCTGAGAAACTAGAACTTAAATTAAGTAATTTAAAATTAAATAATGAGATCAATTCCATAACCAGCAATAGATTTTCTATGGATTTCTTTAGAAAAGAGGTTTTATAAGGTTGTGTAGTCTATTTGAAAATAAGACGAGTTCAAGACAGATTTCTACACTGGACTCTAAAAGTCTCAGAGGCCACCTGAAGCTTGCTACAAGTGGAAAGAAGATTCAAAAAGAGGTTAAAAAAAAACCCCAAAACCCAGAATGGCCCCAGCTTTCTCTAGAAATTCAGTAACCTGTCTGGGTTTTTAATATCCTGTCCAAGACAAACTTGAAAATGTTAGTTGTGTTCAAGCCAGAACTTATGCTTACCCAGAAGTAGTGTTCAATACTTCAGCCACATCAGAGCCATTAAGCAGGACGAGCTAGTCCTATGTGCATACTCGAGTCATCACTATAGTTTTATTTTCCTTCATTAAATGCTTGTCTGCACTAAAATGTCACTTCTCTGAGAGGAAATCCAGCTTTTCCTAGGATGCAGTGTTTCAAAATGCCTGCAAGCAAAATCGAGGCAAGGAAAATAGGGAGTGATCTTTCGCCTTGTGCCTCCAGCACAACACACTGAGCTGGTGGGATTCCCAGCCATCGATTCCTTAGGAGGTATCTGCTGGCTAGTATACTCTCATAGGGCAGCACGTCAACAAACATTTTTATTCTTCCAGAAAACTCATGGTTGGTTGCATAATACAGACAGAAAAAGGCAGTCTGAGTCAGCTGAGATGCACACCTTCAGCAAATTTGTGTAAGGCAATTTTATAGATGCCCATTTTTTTATACTCCTTCAAAATTAATGTGATAGCTTTACTATGGGAATCAAGCTGAAGCTCCACAGCCCACTATTCCATCCTCCCAGTGGAAGTCAGCCACAAAAGAGACTGTTTGCAGCACAAAGGTGAGGCAATGCATTCCTGTGAGAAGCGTCTTGAAAAAGAGGTGTTAGCTCAGAAACAAGAGATGAGGTGATTCAGTGCATTGTCTGAGAAAGCTGTGGAGTACTTGATACTGTTTAAAGCTTCTGTTCAATCTGCCTTTCCTTTGTGAATTATAAATCTCATGGGACATACGTACTCCCACTGACATATGAAACTACAATCTGTACTTTGCAACAGCATCAGTTTTCTGTGGGTTAGCCACACAGACTAGTAAATATTTCTTCACACTGCAACTTATTAAAACAAAAATTTAAGATAGAAGCATTGCCCCAAGGGAGTTATAATGTGTGGAGAGCAGACTTACACATCTGGAGGGAAAATTGAACACTAAATCTGAAGTCCTTCTTGAAAATAGTCCTACAGTCTCTCTTACCAGGATAAGTAGCAGAAACAAATCATATTGTTATGAACTGACAACAAAATATGAGATATTTCCTTCCTTAAATATGATTATTTTGCATATCTGAGTAGAAGTTTTATAAGATAGGAAACATAATTTTCTGTGAAACATTTTTTGTTGCAAAATCATGACCTTTCCTTGTGAAAATATACAAAAAATACAATACTGCTGCAGCAAGAGCTTCCAGTTCAGACCAAAAACCACCTTTGTTCTTTCGCAGGCACTGTGAAACTTCTCAGGTCTGATTTGCAAATAAGGTGCAACTATTCATAAGTATGTTTGAGGTTTTCTTTATCCAACTATAACCATACCATTACTGGATTAAACATATTGAATAAATGTATCTTGAAACTCCTGCAACATCTGACTGACAGAATGCTTGCAGTAAAGAAGAAAAAAAGTTTCCATGTCTGGGTACTTGTCCAAAGGACTGTGTACTCTGCTTGTGTTTTGGTTTGAAGCTTTTATATTTCTGACTACCAGAACTGCCACAAATACATCTTGTAGCTAAAGAAAACCCCTCTGCTATGGGAGAGGTATAAACTTCAAAAATCTGGGCTTCTAAAAACTGTGGGAGTTACTCTGTTATTATAATAAATAGTATTAGAAATGTATAGCAAGATTTTTTTAACATAGGTGTCCAAGGTGATATTCCCAAATGTTTGTAGACACTCAGATAAAGGCTCTAGAGTTCATACTAAAAGGTAATTTTGGAAAGTATCTGCAAAATCCTTTGGTTACCTCTGGTTTTTTCTAAATTTCCTTTTTAGTTTGAAGGTTCTTACACTGAGTTTTGGTCCCAGCCATCACTGGTAATACTTACTGTAACTAGTGTGCTCCCAGAATGTCTGGGGCAGGCAGAGCCTGTGCCTGTGCACAAACATGTCACATTCCATGTGTTTCCAGCAAAAACACAGGGAGAACAAACTGCACTTGCACCCTCCCAGTAGGCATCATCTCAAAAGCAGCCTAGTGGAGCTGTGGTGCTGTCTCAGAGACTCAGGCAGGAAGGAGCTCCATCTGCTGCTAAATTCGGGGCCATCATTTAGCACAGTGGCTCCACATCGGTCCAGATTCTGGATTTTAGAACAAGTGGTTCTACACAGTAATGGTATAACCAACAAAAAAAATTTAGAAAAAGGAACTCATGAATATGACAAAAAAATAAAAAATTAAAGCCATTGACACCACAGATGCATGTGCTGCTGGCAACACAGAGGCTGGAACCACCTCTGGCTGGGACGCCCATGGGGGCTGGCAGCAGGCAACATGCCGACTGATGGGTTTTAGTCATAGTGGTGTTGGGACACCTTACCAAGCAGCACCTTGCTGTTCGTTGCCTTACCAACGGTATTTCATTTATTTACAAAGGACGACTTCCACTTAATTGTCTCCTGCTGCCTAGCCCACATTACACCCTGAAGACGGGTGTATATAACACTTTCCATAGCATCTAAACAGCAAGAAGCCATCTGAATGTCAAGTGGAAGCTAAGCAAGAGGGGGCTTTGAAAAAAAAATGTGGCTCAAGTGCACAGCAAATAAATGCACAACACATAAATACCTCAGAGGTACGAAGCTGCTCACCACTGCTGCCCTGGCCTGGCCGAACCTCAGGCTGCAGCAGTGAGAAGGGCCCTGAGCTGTGGCCTGATAGGCCCTGGCAGGCCCTGATGGTCAGACCAGCACCACAGCCGGGGCCCAGCTCCCTAGCACAGCCTGGCCCATGGCCCAGTTGACACCATGACGTGGGGGGCCCTGTTGCCAGACCGGCCATCCTCCCTTGCTCTCTCCTGTAAGCTGGATCCTGCCCACCTGAAAAGGGCTGTGCCTGACAGCCCCTCGGCTGGACACCCACCTGGGCCCGCCACGCCCTAGCCCCAGGCACTGGGAGCCAAGCTCAGAGAAAACTGCTAACAAAGCCTGGATTTATTAGTCCTCCCTAGCTTCCGGTACACCCATGTGTTTAGAAAGTTTTGCCTGGTACAGATAAAACCATAATTGTAATTACAGTACACATCAAGCAGCTTTTCCAAAGGGTTAAGCATTCACTTGCCTGTACAATAATAACATTACATATAGATGGGAAATTAGGCCATTTCTTTATATGTTTCTTCAGACTGTAGTCTTCCAGTGCGCATGTGCCAACGTGGTAGCTTACTCACTCCTCTATAAAACCTTTTCGGCTAACTCATGCCCCACCTATAGGACCAACTGAAATGTCCACTGAAGAGACGGAAGTCAAATGCAGGCAGCAAAATGCAGGTTAGATGACAAACTTGTCTTCTTGTTTACAGCTGGTAGTATACCATTGTTTTCAAATATTCACTTCAGCATTGAATATGTTAACATTAACATAAGCAGGAAAGTCAACAATGAAAGTCATTAGTACCCTCTGCTGGTTGACTCTATAGTAGCAGACAATATACGCGTCCACCCTTGGCCTAATGACTTCTGTGCAACCCATCATCTTAATAGGATCTAAGGCTAATTAAGAGAGCCAATTTTTCCTCTGTAATTAAAAAAAAAAAAAAAAAAAAGGTGGAATTATAAAAAGACCATAACAGTTGGGCACAATTTTGTTATCTGATATGTGGATTACTCAGAACAAAGTCCAGCTTGGAGACTGTTTCAAAGGCACACCAGTCCAGTTGGCTGTGCCAGGGGACAAGCAGACCACAAGTCTCTCTGCTGCTTTACAGGGAAGATGAGCCAAGTCTTTTCATATCGCCTGCTTCCAAGCCCTTAAAAACTATCTAAGCACTATGATCTTGGCACTTTGCTTATCAACTTTGCTTGCTTTCTATAGAAACAAATCTTGAACACATAGGGATAAGAGCGCTGATGTTAATAGATAGGAATGTGCAGATAGCAGAGCTGCCAAAGTCACTGCTTGCATTGTAAAAACTACCTGCTTCCCACAGCCAGCCAGCCAACCTACATCACGCCATCTGGGTGCACACATTGTCCAGCTCAATCCCAGCTTCAAGGTACTAAATAAAGAGTGGTGCCCTTTACTCTGCGGGCCACGGTATCCCATTGTGCTACATCAAAGCAGAGAGACACATCTCTGAATCAGAACTTCAGAGTGGGAAATAAAGGACTGAACACAGAGGTGCTGTGGAGGAGATACTGACACTGCGCATTTTGTGTCACATCTTCAGAGTCTGCGACACAAACAAACTCTGCTCTCTCTGTACTTCAGCTACAGAGGAAGAGTTTTCCAACTATCTAAATTACTTCTGGATGGCTTGACATATCTGTGACGATAATCAAAAGGAAAGACTATGTAGCAGCCATCATTCTGTAACAAGAAATCACAGCCTCTTATGATCCATCCAGCGCCTTTGAAAGCTTTTGTTTGAGCATTTTGCTCAGATGCCATTCAATCCTGGGAAGCAGCAGACGAGATCAACAAAAGGTGAAATAACTGAGAAGGAATCCAGAAAAACTTTGTAGCTCCAAACATTCTTCAGCCTTCATAGGTAGTTAGAGTAATTCCTTTCTGTAAGTGCTTAGAAGCAGATGTGCTGAGAGGAGTAATGAGAATAAAGCAGCTTATTTTATATCTTAGCAAGAAGCCAGTGTATAGTACCTGCTGACATAGTTTATGGTAACAACATAGGAAATACTGGTATGAAACAGTATTAGCTTGGCAGGATCATTCAATTTCCAGAGCAATGCAGCAGCATTTTTAGAGAGAGGTTATTAAAGCACTAGTTTCAGGGCAACAGAAGATGAGAAACCCATGAGTATTATGGCCCAAGAAAGAAAAGGTGCTTTCTGTCTGTTTTTCCAGTATATACATTTTATTTTTGAAACAAACCTTAAGCCTGAGTGGGCCATAAATATATTTCTGCTTTATTGACAGGATAACATATTATTTACATTAAGGACAGAAGTACCTAAAGATTCCAAACAAGGCCAGGATAAATGTTATGAGATACCAGGAAAACACATTTAATTTAAGGCAAACAGACAATATCTAATGAGTTCATAATCTGATGCAAAAAGTAGTATCAACACCCACTGTTTCAGAAATAGTGGAGGATGCTTGTAGGAAAACTGTAAACTACACCCTAATCTTGTGCTAAACTGGTACCTTAGCCAAGATCTACTGTCCTTCCTTGATGCTTTAAATGGAATTTCATCACCCAGGTACTAGCAGGAAAGACAGATACAAGGATGGAAATCTACCTAGCATGTGTATTTATTTATTGAGATGTCACTCCTCAACCTGCTGATACTCAAATCTGCACCAAAAAGCTTTACTTAAGTGTAAGCAGAGAAGAAAGGAGAATTGCAGGCAATTTGAAATAAGGTAAAACTTATTTTCTTTTTAATACAGAACACATTTTTTAACCTTTCTATCATGACTTAGAACTTTTTAGGTAAATAATTGACAGTAATGCAAGGTCTGTTTGAGGTGGAAAATGAAGTAAATTTTAATCTAATAGAGGGAAAAGCTACGTGGCACATATTTCACTATTATATCAATGGGTTGAAGATCATGTATGTTAAAGATATTCTGGTTCCTAGACATATAGATAGGTAAGATGGGAACTAGAAAGAAAAACAAATTAATCATATGAAATTCCTAAAATAAAGGCAAATCACCTCCTGGCCATTTTTAATAGCTACTACACATTTATCTTATGTTGTGAAAATTATTTTCAAAACTCTATGCCTAAGAAAATATAGCTTCATGTCTAATTTACTTCTTCAATCATGCAACAGTATTTGACATTGTTTTGAAGTCCTTTAAAAATATCAATAAAATAAATTCATTTCTGGTTATCATGAAATAGCGATGGCTCCATCAGCTCAAACAGCTGTGGCCACTATTTAAGAAAACAAGGTTCTGTGTGCTCTTCATAAGTATTAAAATACCTATTTTCTTAGGGATTTTTGCACTAGTGTCTGTAGCTCCCTTTATGATCTGCTATGCATTGGATTAAGTCCCTTGCTTAACTCTAAGTTAGAGAAGGTGAAGTAATGAGAGAAAACAGAGGTATGAGCAACACCGGAGACAGATGAAGCCAAGGGTAGTTAATTTGTAGCATGAGTTACAGAAAAAATTCCCATTTTAAAGAAGTTTCAGTTTTAAAAAATCTTCCAACCTTCAGGTATGTTTTTCATCTTCAGGAGAAACTCACAACATCCAATCATTACAACTGGAAAAATGCAATTAGAGGCATAAACCCCAAATACTCTTCAGCAACATAGGGGCTGCATCTGCAAAGGACTACACCACTTAGGAGCCTTACTATTCTTGCTTAACCATATCTTCATCTAATAAAATTTCACCATGCCAAAATAAGAGGCTATGCATGATATCACCTACAACCTGATGTTATTGAACTACCAAAAGTCTAATCTCATGCCTAGTATAGGTATCATTAGCAGGTATTTTTCCACGATGATTATTTTGACATAAAGGTGTTTCTAGGGCATGAAACTGAATTAAACCTTGGGCAAAAGACAGTAACTGGCAAGACTTTTTATAAAGAAATGCTGTCTGGCATGTCCAGTAGATCAGAGCATGTATCTGATCCTCCCCTCAGCCCGATTCAGATCAGGATCTTGTATAAATTTTCCACACCCTAGGGCAGTGCCTGAATTGCACTGAATTCCAGTGTCATGGAATTACTGTTTATTTCTCCACCTGAGGCCATTCCACTTCATATAGTTAATGAGATATTCCCAGGACAAGTGGTAGGAAGAAACAGAAGAGATAATCCAGTTATTAGAGCAATAGCCTATCTAGTCTAAACCCCAGGTCCATAAAATATTCATAGGAAATGAAGTAATTTCACTGGATCTGGAATACCTAATAACAGTGTGTTGGATTAGATCTCTTCTCCAAATCATAAAATAAAGACGTTTTAGGATGTACCCCATTGAATGCCCTAGCCACTAGTTTAATGGAGAGGGTCTTAGTATTTTGTTTTTTCTCATTACATAGGATTGACCCTATCTTTAGGAGAGGGTTTACAGCTGAGCAGCATTAGCCATTTCCTTCTATTTTAAGCTTAACTATCTAATTACCTGTGGAGAACAGGAATCACAGTTTTATTCCCCTCTTTGGCATTCTCTACAGCTTAGCTAAGACAGCTCTTTTAGATTGCTGGATCCAGTGAATACTCTGTTTTGGCATCAAACCCTCCAGGCTTTGCTAGAGCAAACTAAGCCTGACAGTCGCAAAGACATACACAAGCTGCCGGAATAGTCTGCTGTGCTGAAGAAGAATTGCCCAGGGATTGGGAATTGTGTCTAAAGAAAGTACAAAACACCAAAGATTTTCATATCGGTGTAATATCACTTTAATTCCTGAGCATTTTTCTTTGGAAAATATTTATATGTCAAATATATTTCAGTACAATATTTAAAAACTGGATCCAAGCAAGTAGGACTAAATATTATAGCAGATAGTATTTTTTTGTAGGTCTGCCCAAATCACAGAGCTGCATTCAGCATTTCTAAAATAGCTGTAATTAACCTTTAATCCAAATTTAATAAAGGCAATAATTTAATTTATATAGCTGTTCATACACAAAATATTGTGCAACATTGGTGATTGCAAATCCTCTGTGATGAGGTGCACATTTAGTATCAGGCTTTTAAACAACATCCTGCAGAGAAGTACATTTCAGTCTATATCATAATGAGTTCAAGGTAGAAATGAGCAAATTCCATGTGAGGCTATGGTCCAAATTGCTTAGTTAAAACTGCAAATTGTGGATTCAGGCATACACCTGCTTGCACTTCAGAGTAGGAATTTCATAACTGTAAACACTCAAAGGCTTTCCCATTTTTGTCCTGACAACAGTTTAGATTCAGCTTGCCTAGAAAAACAAGAGTGAGGAAGTGTATGTAAACTCTTCAATGACAAAATCTATTCCATTTGAGAAACAAATTGAAGATTATATAGCAATGACCCCATTTCACATACCACATTCACAAAAAAAACCCAAAACCTATAGTCCCAAGAAAAAAGATCCACATTGCATTATAAAAATTTGAGATATACGAATTTTCTGACCCAAACCATTTTTCCTGGGCACAAAAGGCAAATTGTTTGTGGGAGAAGGAATGGGGACTGTATCATTGCAAGGGTATTTGTCAGTTGGCTATGGGGATAACAAACCAGGTCTGAGGAGCTGCACTCCGGGGTTTGGAAGCAGTTACTGAGAAGGAAATTTGGCAAGAGGAAATATTTGAAGCATAAAATGAGAACATGAAGAAACATGCAAACAGTTTAAATGCCTCTGTTCAATCTCTCCCTGCAGTGAGTGCAAGGCTCTCAGACAAGAAACAGTGCAGCAGAAGTTCAGCTGTTAAACACCACTCCTTTGCGTAACATAAAAAGTTCAGACAGCAGCTCACGAACATGCTGCCAGCGCCAGCTGGGCATAAAAAGCAGGAAGTTAATGAGTGATTGCATTCACCACAACTACCTGGCAGTAAAGTTGCACAGACAGACAAACTCTGAAAAACTGATAATGTAGGGTGTGAGCCTTCAGGAGCTGGCTAGGAAAGTTAAACCAAAAGTTAAGACAAAAAAATAAATAAAGGAAAAAAAAAATTCAAACCTCCCAGAGCACATTTAATCTGCATTTCAGGTATTGGTGAATACATTGGAAAAAACAGCAGTTTGTGCTATCTAAAATATATGTTTCAACATTACATATTACTGGAGCTGGTCACATATACTGACTTTGGCAACAAGCATTTCTTTCCACCAAGCCCCACAGAGCCAGCCTAACTACATGCATTGGTACTCATTCATCTCTGAGCATTACTAAATCCAGTGAATTATACTTGCATGCTCAGTAAAGGGCTGAACATGTGCCATAAAGAGCATACTGAAGACCCCAGCTACTATACAGCAATGGAGGTCTAATGTAGTTGTCGTTAACTGTATTACTTGCAGAGTGAAAGTGGCAGTGATGGGTGGGGTACACACAAACTATCTGGGTATCCAGGATAAACGTGTACCACTGTCCTGGAAGAAAATAAATCCCCATGTTTTTACTTGTAAATTGAAAGCATTAAATATGGAAATTAGGGAGAAACAAGAAATACTGGTTGCTGTTACTCTTCAGAGTAGAATTGTCCTTTGCTTTTATTTATTTCAGTGTCCTCCCATATATATGGCCTGTCTTAAATGCAGAATAAATATCTGCATAAGAAGGATCTCAGCAGATCTCACTTTGCACCTGATTATTTTTTCTCATGTCTCCAATGTTCCAATCACCCTTAGAAAAGAGGCATTTTGGCAAGCAAAAATAAGAACAGTAAAACTTTCTACATTCTACATTCTAGGGTCTAAAATAAAAAGATTTGGAGTTTTCTCAGACTGGCTTTCATCTGTCTCTTCTGCCTAACAGAGAGAGTCTTCTTAGATTTTATTCACAGACATGTTAACTCAGAATTTATTCTCCCCCCTAGAAAATTTTCCAACCCCTGTCCAAATTTTTTTTCTTTAAGTCAACAAACAGGCTTGACAGAGTTGAAAGGCCAATGTCATCCCTGGCATATACAGTCACTGCATCAGCACAGCTGTCAGCATTGACATCAGCACTTAATTTGAATGGGCCAACCTTGTCTCCCAGACCTGTTTTGACAAACCATCCCAAGAAAAGAATTGCCATCTTGTCAAGACAGCTTGTTGCAATATCTAATAAACCAAGACTTGGTTTCCATAATATGGAGAAGAGCTCAGCAGCTAATACTCCCCCATGGAGATACTCTATGTCACCTTTCACTAGTGTGAGAAATCCAGCCCTGAACAATTTCCTTCTGTAGGGTTATTTAAGCTTAATGGCATAGGCCACCAAATGTTCTACTTTCCTTTCTCATAACATTCAATTAGGGGTATCAGGAATATAACAAACCAAGAACCAAGTCAATCTGACTTTTCATCCTGTCTTAAAACACCAAGCCTTCTAATTTAAAAAAAAAATTACTGCCAGCAGCAGCATGGTCAGGAACAACAAGCCCATCCCAGACATCCAGCACCTGCCCAGTCCTCAGATGGTGATGGCAGGCCACTAACTGGGCAGCTCTGCAGTCCTCTGCCCACCCTCTGGCAGCCAGATCCCCCATGACAGTACTAAACCCAGTTGCTATCATGATGACAAACAGGTCGTTACTCCCTTAACGTGCCAGCTAACAAATTACAAAATTAAACTTTGGTCACTGAAGTCTCCAAACCCGAAGAGTAATTGTCATATTTTTCACACCATGAGCACTAATTGTGTGTGAAAGAAAAGCAACCCAATGTTCAGCAGTGGTTTTGATTATAACTTGTGCTATGACAATATAAGGAAAGTTGATGTTCCCTGAGCAGTTCCCTGGCACTGTTCACCCCTTCTTTCCTCCATGCGCTTCCCTGGCAGGGCTCGTGCCATAGCACCACCAACCCAGGTGCTCTTAGCTTCTAAATGGTTTAGTATATAAACTGAACAATACTGTCTGTGAAGTACATGCAATACATTCTGCAGCACCTGTATTATACATGACAGTAGAACATACCTCATGGACTGTAAAACTCCAGACCTGCACAAGTTTAAATTTTGCACATGTGGTAAGTTCTTTGCCGAATCAGCATCACAGTCAAACATGGAGCTGGTTGGGAATTTTTTTAGCTGCTTTTTCATGTGGAAGTACAGTGACGGAATACAACCTCCTTCATGTGGAGGCTGCAGACCCAAACTGACTGGTAAATACCTCCCAGATTCAAGATGGATTGGGTAATCAAAGCAGGGGCACATAAGTCCAGAACAGGCAGCCAGTCAGAGCATCTACCTGGGTTTGGCAATACAGGGTATGAATTCCTGGCTTCAGTCAGGAAGAGCAGAGTAACTACTGTGTTTCTTAGATGCTGCATGAGTGCTCTCTTGCAGACATCCTTCCTACTGTTTTTCTGCAGGAAAAAAAAATCTTAGAAAGCAAAGGTTTTATTTCAGTGTAAAATGGCTAAGATTCCAGATCTTAGGATTTTATGGGGTAGCAAAGAAAAAATATTTACTGTTCAGCTTTTGTAAGAGATTATAAACATTCTATGGGGCAGTATGAAAGTCTTTCAGTCTTGGAGAAAAAAAATGGGTTTGGTATGGTTTCCAGGATCAGTTTATAGCATTTGTCTTTATTGTTTTATATTGGCTAGAGAACCCCCAGTATTTATTGGTTTGAATTGCTTTCACACTGACGACTTAGCCCTTTCAGTGCTTCATGCCAAAACTGGAGTTTATAGAGTGTTTTATATTTCCTTTGAGGCTGGCAAGTCTCCCAAGGACTGATAGTTGTAAATTCACTGGAAATAAAATAATCTGAATTATTCCAGACAATCCTGCTCCAGATTTCCAAACTTGTGCATACACATGATTTTATATGCAGAAAGTAAATACTTTATTTGTATGTGCATAATTTTGGCTGTCATAGCAAACCCCATGCATAGTATACAACTCCAAATACTCAGGTTACAAAAAATAATAGAATTCATAAGCTTTTAAGGCTGTATTATCTCTGTATTAGTTTTCTATGCACTATCACAGCTCCAGATGTAGAAGAATAGGAACCGCTCCAGAAGCGGTTCCTGTCCTACCTGTCAGTAATAAGCACTGTGAGCTGCAGCCACAAACAGTGCTCCACAGGTGAAAGACCAATAAGCTGTGACCTCAATTTGTGGGTACTGGGTACAAGAAAATTTGGTTTTGGGCTAGACTCTGTCAACATATTCTGCAGTATACATTTCTCTTAAGTTTCATCAAAGCTCAAGAAATAAAAATTGAGCTAGATAAAGCCCAGTGTGATAGACGAACACAATGAGAAGAGATGCAACTGTCAGCTGCTTAATGGAACTGTTCCATGTACAATAATATGAAGAGGGATAAAACAATATGCAAGCAAAACAGCCGAATGCGGTGCATACCAAAGACTTGGCTGGGTAATCAGGTATCTTGGTAGTGTAATGGCCAGAAGGAGTTAAGTCTCAAAAGGAGAGACAAGCATAAGTTCACTAACAGATCACTAACATTCATGCATCAAATGATGGAAATAGAGAACTGATTTGAAACTCACTTTGCCTGAAGACTGAAGACCACAGCTTCATTTGCAAACCACTGAAGAATGGCAGGCTATATCTGCAGCTGTTCTGCGGATTTCTAAAGGTCTCTCACAGTGAAGAGAAGTGTTTAAACGTTTCAGTTCCTCCAAGTATACTGCTATTTGTGCTGTACAGTGTGATAAATGGCTGTTCATTTCTTACATGGGGAATAGAACCTTCTTTCCAAATTCTAAAAATACCAAGGAGATTTCTGGGAAATTATTTCCCTGACAACCATCCATCTGCCCACCCCAAATTCTGAGATTTCAAAAGTTTTTCTGCTCTGCCCAGCAGTGAAATAAACAGACTTTTCAAATCTTTTCTTAACAAAATAAACAAGAGCAGCCCACATCCCAGTATTTATAGCAATCCGGTGGCCTTTAGGACACTCCCACTCAAGTTTGGCCTTCCCATTCTCACACATGTTTTCTACCCTGGAGTGAGTTTCTTTTAATATCGTCTTGCTAGAGGCATTTTGCTTTTCTGCAGACAGTTATTTAATTGAGGTGAGATTTGAAACTGAACCCTGTATATGAATTAAGTACCTTTGCCTCTCTCTGTATTGTGATTTTAATATGAAATTACATCTGACAGCCTGAACTTTCTTTCTGAAGACCTGCTACAGTCCCATGGCAATGCATTTTGTAAAAAATACTCTTAACCAACTAGCACTGCAATTAAGCTGTGTCTCACAAAGGTGTCTAAGATGCATGATGGGAACAAGACTTGACATGAAATAAAAATACTAAAGGAAAAAGAGACTCTGACAGAAAAATCCAGCATGGTGTTCTCTGTTTCCTTTAAAGCAATTCCATCTTTTCTATTTTCCACTTAAAAATGGGGTCAAAATGTGGACATTTTTCTCCCTTCAGTGCTTTGCAAACATACTTAGTTATTCCTGATTGCTGCTTCTTAGAGACCTAAAGAAATATGGAAGAGACATCTGGGAAAGAGTCCCTCTATTCCCTTACCAAAGATAACTATGTGGAGCTTTTCACTTAGAGAGAAACTTATAGAAGGTATTTCACACTGATTTTGGAAAGTCATGCTAGAAATAACAATCCATGCGATATTAGACCCCCATAGCCCAAGAGCAGAAGCAAAAAGGGATTCCTACAATTCTTTTCCTGATTAGGAGCAAAACGTTAAAAACAAGTTAATTATCTAAACCTCTTACACATACTGCTGAAGTGCTGATATCCTTACAAATGGTCCATGCTTGTTCCCGCAAGTGTTCTTCAGGCTCTAAATTTAGCATCTTTTGCAAGTATGAAGCCACCTTCGAATAAAATTGGAAGCTTATCATAGAAAAAATGAAAGGCAGGGGAGGGAGCTTTAACAGGTGTCAAACAACCCAAAACAGACACAAAAGGAAACATGTTTACACTGGAATTTGCACTATGAATACAAGTATAAGCCAAGTCTATGAACACCAAAATGACTGTGAAAAATGTTGTCATAAAAAGCCAGAAAGAAGTTCTTTGTTCATTAGGGGTTCCTGTGATTTTGTATTTTCCAGTAAGACTGTGAAGTCCAGTTGACCAATATTCTTGCCAGAAAGAACACAGAAAAAATTAGTTCATGGAAAAGACTCCCCTGTTTCTTCCTCATCAGGATCAGTTTCAAATTCCTGCATTTAAGTTTTCCGGTTTTAGTATCTTTTAAGAAGGCTGTTTCAAGTCAGTTTCTAGAAAGACTATTTCAGCTGAGACATCAATTTACATATCTCATGGATGATCTGGCCACAATAAAGAAAGAGGCTGAAGCAAGAAAAAAACTTTTCATTCTTAAATGCATGATTGTTGTGGTCTTATCAAAACCCAGTTTCAGGGTATCACGTTAAAAACTTTCACACAGGTGATGTGAAAACCATTAGCACCAATGGTATTTCCAAATAAAGTATGCTACAATAATAAGGACATTCCCAACAGAAAAAAGAAGAACCAAACCTGTATATTTCCTTATGATTAAAGTCAACACACTAATTACAAGTGAGTCAGATTTTCTAACTAGTAATTAATAGAGGTGTTAAGAATTAAGGCTGATCTCCTATATTTCTTTCTGATGACAGAAAAATGCTGACCGCTTTCCTTAACCTCTTCCTTACCTGCCAGAACTGGAATTCATAGAAAGGATTCATCCACACATTACAGATAACAGAGCAGGCTCTGCCCACAAAGTCAATACCTGCTTGGAGCAGATCTCTTCAGAGAGCTAAAGGGTCATGGCCTCCCTGTTTTGGAAAGGCAGTCTGGCTGCCACTGTGGCCCTGGAGGGCAATGCTGGAATGCAGCTGGGGAAGCTGGCTACTTACAGCCAGTGAGAAAACATTTAGTCTCCCAGTCTTTAGTTGCTTTAGTTCAGGGACTAGCTACACCAAGCCCAAAATACAAGGTTTTTCTTACTTGCTTCCCAAACCAGCTCCAATTCCTTTCCAAAGTCATGACCCTCCAGAAGGGGCACACTTATCAAAATTCACTTTTGTCTTCAATTGCTACAAAACCAGGATTCTCATCCTCTGAACAAATAAGAAAATCTCCGTCTAGATTTGTGCATGTTCTCAGAGAAAGAAAAACACCATCAAACTCACTCAAAGTAGAATAGGAAAACACAGCAGTTTTGAGGTTTCTCACAGCTACAGTAAAATCTTATTCCTGTAGAAATCAGACACAAAATGATCAATACAAAAGACACTTTGCAGTCTGGGAAAGACTGTGCAGATTGATGGTTTGGTGTGAGTTTTATTCACGGGCATATTCTCTCTTGTTCAAGAATAAAACAGGCAGTAAAGGAGTGTAGTTGATAATGCAAATTATTATGTATGGTGCCTTGGTCACTTTGGAAGACAGTGTGTTTGGACCTGGAAAGATCTCAAAAATCCCAATGTCATTCTTACTGTCAGTCAAAATAACATTTTCTCCAGTACACACAAGAGTGATTTTCTCTGCTTTGTATCATTATGCAGTTGAGTTAATATCATACAAATAAAACCTTATAGAAAAATTCCAATTTATAAACCAGATGGAGAAAATATTTTGTATACATTTAGGTGGCTAGATATTTTATGATTTTATGAAAACATACTCCTCACTATGATAAATTCAGTTTTATTATTAGAAATGTGAGAAAATTTGCTTCTTTCTTTCCTGTAGATTATTGATCAGAACTTCTAGAAGAGCAATTCTGAATTCAACAGAAAATCTTTCTTCACTGAAAAGAAGAAAAGGATATTTTTTCCTACCTAAAAGAGAAAATTACTAGGAACAAAGGGGCTTGCTATTCTCTGTATTTTGCCTTAAAAATTTACATCACAATGACCAAATTCATCCCCGATTTCACTGAAATCTCATGAGGAATGAATGCACTGACTCTGGCGTTTTTTTAATCTATCTTCCTCCTATAGAAATATCAAAAAAAATAGTGCATCATAGATAAAGAATTAATTTTCCCTCTAACTACCAAAAATACCTAAGATGAGATCAAAAGCAAAACAATTACTACTCTTACAATGCAAAATCAGAGAATTAATATTCATAGTTATAATAAAAACCAAAATGCATCAATATGTACAAAGCTATTTGCTATTTCATTTCGAGATTAATTCCACCTTGCTTTCATTCTAGTACATCTCTTGCTCTAGAAGGAACGATATAAAACTTTCATCTGGAACAGTTAGAGATGTACCCTGACAGACAAGAGTCCTAAAATATTCATACTTTCACTCTGAGAGCTTAAGAGTTCAATAAAGCATTGTTTGCACAAAATTTCCATTGAAGTAGGTAATTAGGCAAATAGATGTGACCTCTTGCATTTGATTTCAACTGTGAATGCATGTCTGCATTTTTCCAGGCACAGCAGAGATCCAGCTTTCAAAAACAGGTCATGAAGAGTACCAGGTATTTTGTAAGCACCAATTTCACGTGTCGCAGGGTTTCCCAATTACAAACTTAATTGGGTTTATTAAAAGTACAGAATATCTCCCCAGTTGCACCCAAATAAATTAATGCTGCCTTCAACATTGACCTCCACAGAAAGAGTATTAATTTAAAATTAGTGTTTCTGAAAATCAGATTTCCACAAGTAATAACCCCTAAATAATTAGAGGAAATCCTAGGCAAACTAATAGCACAAAGAAAATACAAAACACACAAAACCCCCACCTTTCTTACTAGTAACAACAATGGACTGGTTTCAGTCATAAATTAAATTACTTTTGATCACTTCAATAAATTCAGCAAATAAAATTTAAGCAATTAAAAAATCTGAAACAAATAAAGCCTTCCAAAGTCAACATTTCCAGAAGGAGATAAAGGGGGGTTTGCTCTCCTTATCATTACCATGTAGAGTTGTATTTTTACCCTACCTATATGAAAAACTTTTGAGATCTCTCCCCATTCCTTGTTCTTTCAGAATTTTCCTTCAGAGCTGTCAAGAAGCCCAGATCTTCAGATTTTTCTTGTCACAATGGAAAAGTTATGGATAAACTGATGTTTTATTAACTAAGGCTTTGTGTTATCTAAGTATATTGGCCCCTAAAATTGGCTGGCTTTGTCACAGAATCCAACCCAGGGACCACACGCCAATCAGTGCAAAGGATCTTATGGATTCAGCAATTTTCTACCCTTGGGGGATGACACAGAGGGAAAATTCCTCCACTTAGATGCTGCCATGGTTTCTCACATAGGACCCATCAGTCAAGCTGAAAAGTTACCTAGGATAAAATATGTTGTTTGGTGCTTAGACCGCTCCCTACACACTACGTCAACACAGTTTGAAGAAAGCTTGTTCCTGCACACTACAGGTCTGTATTCATTCCTTCATCATAACTCAGAGGTGACGTTATCAAAGGTGCTGAAAAACCTGACCCTTACGTTTAATAATTAAGTAAGTTCTCCCAGGTTCATATGGTTTGCGCTCTAAACTCTTAATCTGCTGACAGAGACTATCTAATTAAGCTGCAAAAAAATGATTACTCAGCTCAGTAAAATACATCCTGTCCCCACACAGCCCAGATTATAGGCTCTTTGCTTTATTCTGTATATCACACTATGTGGAAATGTATTTTGAAAGTATAATCAATATGACCCCTTTAAAATTTAGCACTAAATAGGCAGTATTACAGAAAAATATTTAGAAGATAATGGCATACTAAATCTTATCTCCAAGGAGTAGAGTAGGAGTTTTATTCATGAGAAATTTCAGAATAGAAGGGCAGAAGGAACTACCGAAAAGGTACTAATGCCTTCTACATCACAAGTTCTTGCTTGAATTAAAGAGCATCAAAAAACCTAAATCTCAAACAAACTGAACAGAAAATCCACTGTACCATTTACTATGTTGTTCCAGTACTTTATTGCCATTGGTGACATTCTTAATTTCAAATATGAATTCATCTAGTTTCAACTTCCAAACTTTGGGTCTTCTTATATAACTGCAGTCTCTGCTCTTCATATATTTATTAGCAGATGTCTTTCCCTGCTCAAATGCCTGTGAATCATAATTTCTTCCCTTTACCTTTGATAAGCCAAATCTTTCCTGGACTCTCTCAACTTACAGCAAACTCCTCACTCTCTTGACTCTTCTCTGAATCTTCTCAGACTTATCAACTTGTATCTTGAATTTTGGAGGTTAAAAACAACCCAAGATTCAGAGACAAGCTGCCCTAGAGCCAAATATAAAAGTAACCTATATGCCGGTTTTCTACTCATAAACCCCTTATGTACTCTATACTTCAGTTCAAATAATTAGGGAAATACAATCTAAGGTGTTAGTACTAATTTGATGCAGAATCAGGATTAATTGTACTTCACAGGTAGTATTAAAGTGATGTTTTACACTCTAATTATCTAATAACTTGTTCATTTTCAAGTCTCACAGATAATAGTGAAAAGATAATAGGCAAAAAAACATGTTAAAAATAGGCCCGGTACTTCAGAGACTTGGGGTTTGTGGAAATATTCTTACTAAGAAAAGAAAGAATCAGCTATTCTCAGAACACCTCTATCATTAACATGATATGACTCTTGCCCTTTACAAAATAATCTGGTGCATTGTATAGAGTAACGAAAAAACTGTCATAGTGCACAGAGTGCTTAGCTGCAAGTGAGAAACAAAGCATTCCTTAGAAATGCACACGTATGAAGGAAGTATGTAATTTGAGATGGTGAACAGTTCAAAAATAAATAAAATAGAAACTAGGTAGTCATATCCCCGTTCCTAAAAGCGGCAGAACCGCGAAGCCAAAAGC